>HE670994.1:35985-59568 GCA_000313835.2 Heliconius melpomene melpomene
CTATGCTTCTAAGCTAAGTTTGTGCCAGATATATTAGAAAAATATTTATTATCGAATATTTTGGGAAAAAAAAGTTTGGACCACGCTTCTGTGTGTTGTAATATATGAAAAACAAAATAATAAATACTATATATTTGTATATAGTTACGTCAAGAATGAGAGTACAATAGCAATTTCAATATACAGACAGAAGTTTTAATTTCACTTAACATTTACACCCTTTGCCCCTATTTCATATAAGACATTTGAGAGAGCGAGACTAAATTGAACGCTTCCAAAGAGACGAACCGTGAAATCAATAAATGTTATTACACACTTCTGTGTGCTGATTTTACCATCGCTTCTATGAAATTTTCTTACTTTAATTTTGTTAACGAGTAACATTTTTACTAGCACTGGTTGCACTCAGATTTAATGATAACTGAGTAAAATGTTATGAGGGCGACTCATTTTTTATATTTTACATACGAGTATATAAAATGAAAATTATGTTTCTTAGCTTTACCTTATATCCACGGTAAGCAGAGGGAACTCAGGGACCTAGTGTTAAGACACGTTCCCATTAAGACATCTTTTGTCCACCGAATTCTAGAGGCATTCCGTGTTTAGTGGTGTAACTGAACGCCGCGCTTTGCCTCAACGCCAGAACTTAAAAATAAAAATAATAAATATTTCGTTTCTCAAATGAAAATCGAATCCACAACGCTTGTGCTTCTGCGCCACGAATAGCCTCTTATTTTTTTATCATATTTTTTTAAATGATTGTAAAATAACTTAGTTTTAAATATGTTGATAGCCCGCGGCTTCGCACGCTTGAACAAAAATGAACATCTGTCCAAATTTCACCTATCCTCTCCATTTTCCTACCATCAGCGGATACGGTTGTGCGTGCGTCTATACCCAGTAAGTGGGACTTCTCCTTTTATATATATAAATTAGTATAATATCAACAGATATATTTTTGCATGGACTCAACGAGTCTAAAATTAAATTCTATGCATATTTTATGAAATTTTATAATTTTTTTTTATAGGCCTACTAAATAAAAGGATATTTATCTTTAAAACATTACATGCAAATAATTACTAGCAAAACAGCAATTAGCTAATGATACGACCGTATTTACATATATAGATATTATCAACATTATTAAGCGAAATGTCAAAAACACTAATTATTAATACACGTATAATATAAACAAATAACATACCATTGTTTAGCATTCATAAAGGAACAAGGAAAATAAAATTATCAATAAATTAATTAATTAGATAATTTATTAATTATTAATTTACGATTAACTAATAATAACAATTATTATGTAATCAAAGTTATTGTTATTATATAGTTACTTTAAATTTAAAAAGAGGTTTTATTTAATATTAACTTTTTAAAAAAATCTACTCCAAGAAAACATTTTGCAGCCATCCTTATTCCAAGCGTTGGCATCACTGTTGGCCATCAGCCACAACACACATATATATATATAACTTGATAGCCTATCATAATGGCTCATCGCAAACATGAATGATAATTAATCGATGAACAGACAACACAGATGTTCAGTTTATTATTATATGAATTGTGAGATTGTATTTAAAGGTGAAATCTTTGTTCTACTACTATGGCAGACAATTCATATAAAACTGTGTCCCGCATACAGCAGGTTAGGCAGGGCAGGCAGGGAACCCAGTGTTAAAACACTCCGTTCCTCATTTTTCGCCAAATTCTAAAGGAGTGGCAGAACTCAACGCTTTCCCTCGACACTAGAGCGAAGAAAAGAAAATATTGAATATTTTTTTTATTGAGTGGACCTCGAATCTAACCCACAACCCATATTTAACAATTTTAATTATCAGGAATTTAAAGCATTTACTGCTGCTAAAACTGAAATAGTTAATGGAGATTTTTATATTTAAATAATGTTAATACTAGGTTCCCTCTGCCTACCCTGCTGTTTGCGGGGAACAGCGTGAAGCTGATTTATTTTATTTTTATAGTTAAATAATGTTTTTGTCCAAGGTAAACTTTTCATACATAGGATATGTACGTTTACGGAACCGAATACGTAACATCAATAAGATTAGACTGCGCCTCGCTAATACGATTAACCAGGCCCAACCCAAAGGTTTAATTACCTTAGCTTTCTGATCTTACGTTACGTGCTTTCAACATTGGTTTGTTAATGTCATGACACTTACTTTATAAAATGATATGTATTTTTTAAATTTATTACTTTTTGTATTCATTTCAATAAAAACACTGTTTAAAAATAACTATACCCTATTCAGGGAGCCGTGAGATAAAACGTAAGCAAGCTTTAAAGAGGTTAGTTTTCATGTAACTATTGATGGAGTTTATATGTTGAAAAAGCAATCAAAGAAATTTCCAATACAGACAAGGTGGTTGTTGTCAACATGTTCTAATGAACATAAAAGAAATGCAATTCATACTAATATGAAAGAAATTATCGATAAAAGTCTGAAAAGTTTGTTTTGTTTATTTACGTTTTGTCTCAAGCCCAAATGAACAGACTGTAGAGAAAAATTTAAAATAACATATTTTAATAAATACACCAATACTAGCTGAGATGATAAACATACATTTCTTTGATCATACTACTGATATACTCGTACATCACATGAAAGCTAATTCCTCAGGAAATACCTTCATGTCAGAATTTAATTGGCTGACTGCAAACGTCATATTGTACAAATAAATAAAATACTCTTATTAGGAATCTTGAAAGAAAACGCTTTACCAGTGATATCCGTATTCGCCTTCCTTCCTCTTTCTTCGTCTGTATGGCAAATATGCATCTATTAATTGTAATTCAACGAGGATGTTGGTTTTAATTTAATGTATGTTCAATGAATCATCTATCATTACTCATCTGCCTCTGGCTATTATCATTTTTAGTATTTTTTTAAAATCACCTGTATCCCAGGCAGGGTAGGTAGAGAGAACCTGGAAACCTAATATTGGGACACTCTGGTCCAAAAAGACACTTATCGCCGAACTATGGAGCTCAATGCCTCTTTACCTCCCGTTTCCAGAACGAGGAAATGAATATATTTAATATTTCATTTCGTCAAGCGGATATCGAACCCCCAAACTATCGTGAGTACAGTCACATGCTTGTGCCACTGTGCCACGACGGCCTTTGTTTCATCTATTCAAAGCTGTAAAAAAGTTTTGTCCTCTACTAAATAAGAAATTAATATTATTTTTTTTCAGCTTCACCTAGTGTTAAGACACTCCGTTCCCCACTTTGCGTGTTGAGTGGCATAACTCAACGCCGCGCTTTTGCTTGGACACCAGAGCGAAAAAAATTTAATTAAAATAAATATTCGAGTGGGGATCGAACCCACAACCAGTCGGTTTTAGTCACATTTTTTGGCCCTGCGCCACGACTGGCCTCAAATTAATAAAATAAAAATATATATAAGACAATTATACTCCATTATTCCACATCATAGGACAAGAAAGCGTCCAGTGACTAAGCGAGGACGTTGCTCTGCATCTGATTCTCAGTTGATTCAGTATCAATGTAATTGATTTGTCACGCAACAACCGAGCGCTATCTGTTTACAATCTTCGTGTTTACTTTACGTATTATGTTGTGTTCCGCATACATACATACATTGTTATACTTTAATAACTTTATTATTTAACTTTTACTCTGGATATAGATGATAACTTATATGAATTCTGAGGCATTTCATGTTGGCTGACGTAACTCAACGCCGCGTTCTGCCTCGTTGCCAAATTAAAAAAATAAGCATAAAATAAAGCTAAAAATATTATTTATTACCCAACTAAAATGATAAACCACTCACGTTCATTATAAAGTTACCATAAAGTTTCATTTAAATACATGTAAGTTAACAAGTTCTCATAACAACGACAATTGACCGCCGGCCCAGATGACATCATGTGACGACCTCAGCACTCCATAACTCGTGGCTAATCGATGGTGTCGAAACCATGAGGTAATAGACTTTCAGGCCACTCCCATGGTTCGGCACGCACCATTAAGCTTTTACTGAGGACTGTTATTGTGGTGGTTCATATATTTTATTTTATTTAATACATAGTTATATTACACAAGTATGTACTTTTTATATCCCTTATGTAACAGGTTAGAGCAGTGTTTCCCAACCTTTTTTAGCCCATGCCCCCACCTTAACTTTCTAAAATTTTCATGCCCCCATACATAATTTTTAACCTTTAAAAATTGTTTTGTTCCCTTAAGAAAATAAATGATAAGTTTTAGGAAGAAATCACTTTGAAATTGTTATCAAAACATCGTCTCTACGTTGTGTTATATCGTCACCGATATTTAGCATTTCATTTAACCCAAAGCGAAAGTTGAAGAAAGGGTTAAAGTCGTGTCGAGTCCATTTTTTAATTGCCCCCCTTAATTATCAAATTGCCTACCTGTGAGGCGTGGACCCCACGTTGGGAAACTGGGTTAGAGGGAATGTAGTGTTAAGACACTCCAGCTCCCCACTCTCCTCGATAAGAAAAATGAGAATTAATTTTCTCGAGTTGGAATCGAACTCACAACCTGTCGCGTTTACAGTCCAGTTGAGCTCCTGCGCTACGACTAGCCCATTGTGTCTTGGAGTCAATAGTAAAATTTATAGTGGATATAAAACAAAGTATGAAAATATAAGTGCGTGTTTGCGTTATTGCTTCTATATAAATAACAAAACGCGGATCGGCAAGCGTAGCGTAGTACGCCGTCTAGTTCGATGGACAGACGACCTGAAGAAGGTTGCTGGCTTCGACTGGATGCGGATGGCGGAGGATCGGGCGCTTTGGCGCACCCTGGGAGAGGCCTATGTCCAGCAGTGGACCCGAATAGGCTGATTTGATTGATTGATTGATTGAAATAACAAATCATATATTCTTCTCGACTGCTAAGGAAGGGTTATTATTTATTTAGTTAAGATTATATATTTTTGTAAATAATTTAAATCCAACAAAATTGTTCTAGGCCTAATGATCATCTATCACTTGTAACGTCCGACAAGCGTAAAAACATTTATTTGAAAACCACTATAGCAGTAACACGCTCCATAATCTCCCCTATTTCAATTTATATTGAAATTGCCACTTTAGTTTAATTTTATCGATGTCGTAGCTATCGATTTACGAACCAATTAAATCGATATGGAAAAATTAAAAACACTAACTAACAATTAACCAATTTACTTAACTCGTAGGAATATAATAGAATAGAAATATGTGAATGAAAGTTAAATTTTCCATTGCGTATTGCGTATTCTGTGGCGGAACTCAACGCTGTTTGGCCTCGACACTAGAACGAAGAAATGAAAATATTAAATTAAATATTTCATTTCCTCGACTGGGAATCAAACCCACTACTTATCGCATTTGCAGTTACGCTTGTGCCCTTGCATCATGACCTCCTATTTTCTTTCTCAAATACCAGCCATAAACAACATAAAACATGAATTGAATTTATGATTCTCGAATCCAGAATTAATTCATCCTCAACAACTGTAGGTACAGCAAAAACGAATAAGATGAACACAAAGTTACAGTAAAACGATTCTTTGGTAGCTATTTAGAAGTTAAAACTCTTCATTCAAAAGCAGTTCATGCTGAAAACATTTTAGCGTGAATTACGCGGCGGGAACCAAAAGGGTGTTACGAAACTTTCGAAATGAATATACGAAATGGTTTTTAATGCTAGTTTCTGGCTGTGATGAGGAGAAATTTAAATAACGAAATATTTGGCGTTGATATAGAAATTTGTATGTTTCTGTCGAATATTTAGAGGTAGAGGCAGGAGCAACGTTTATGTTATGTTTATTTATGTGAAGTGCACTTTATGTTAAATACCTCGATTCAAAAGATGTCTTTATATATTTATACTGATTTGGTTAGACATTATTATTTACATTTGTATAACAATCGTATTATATTTTTGTTAATAAGATGTTAGTTATATTTATTTAAGCAAAATTACTCAAACTTGTAAGGTAGTTGATATGAACCTTTTGAAATATCTTGTTTGAGAATATAATTATTATTTGCTATTTTTTTAATTATGCGGCGTTGAGTTCCGCCACTCAACACGCAATATTTCCAGAATTCGGCGGAAAGGGCGGAACAGAGTGTCTTTACTAGCGTGAAACTAAATAAGATAACTTTGACCTCTCCTTGCTACGTTTTCCAAGTTCCGCTCGCTAAAATGACGAGATAAAATTCTATAATTATAAAATTATATAATTATATAAAATTTTATATAGTAATTATAAAATTGTTTACTTTTGAGCTTTTGACCCCTATTATCTGGAGTGCAACGAAATGCTTATTCAATCCACGTTATTAGCAACTGGAGCAAATGTTGAACTAAAATTTAAATTTGTAATACAGACAAGTAAAGAGCGTACCGCTTTGCGAATGTTAACCGCGTCATGTAAATTAACCGACGCATACGCCACGAATGTACGCTGTTCTAAATAAACTGAATTAGAATTAATTATGTAAATTCTTTTATTTATTTATTTTTAATTTATTTTAATAGTATTGTTTGAAAGAAGAAATATTTCTTTTAAAATTAGTGATGTGAAATGTGAGATTAAATAAATATTACAATAAATTACTGGAATTATTATTAAAAATAAAACGATTACACGTTTATTTTATTTGTAGAAATGAGATGCTGTGGTACCTGGAACCTCGCTCTGATGGATGGATTTCGCCATAATGTCTCAAAATAGCATAGGCGTATAGCTTGTTGACATAAGTTCTCTTCTTCTTGCCTTCCCTGAGGAATTAAATTACATAATGTAAATCACAAGGAAAACCATTACACTATGTATTCAATAGTAATTATTAATTAATTTATACGTGTATGACAACATGAAATATGCATATATTCTATTCGTTTCTAAGTAATAATCAATTAGAGAGCTACGTACACTTTAGTTGGATGTTATTTAAAATAGTCTTTTAAAAAATAATAAGCTATGGCTTTTTAAAATTTTGTATTTGTCTTTAACATTATGCTTATTTTCTAATTAAATGTTTAGATATTTAATATAAGCTTTAGAGTAATAATATAATTAGAATAATAAACTTTAGTGCAACTTAAACTTAGTATTTTGAACTTTAACATCTAACTCTATAAATAAAATGTATAATCGTAGATAATAATAAATATTCCACAGATTATTAATAATACTTATACGTATATAGGTTTAATAAATAATTCTTATTTATATATATTTATAGAAATTTATATCGAGATTTTTTTATTCTTTACAGGTCATACAAAGTTCCTCCTACGCCGTCCACCGCGGCTTCTAAATAAATAAGTAAGTTTTTCTTAGAAATAATGTTTCCAATTTCGTAGTATATTAAATTAAATAGATTTCATTTACCTACCTGTAAAAGAAATGTTCATGTTAGAAATTTATTTAGGCTCACAAATATTGATTAAAAAAATCTTTTTAACAGCCTTAGCTATCGTCTTAACGAGACGGTTATGGGTTCGATTTCCATCTACGATAATTAACTAGGTATTTTCATTTCCTCGCTCTTTCCTGTTACTAAATAAGATTAGCGAGTCTAATAATCGACACGTAGAGTCTTATATTGGGCGAAACATGAGGAACGGTCTTAACACTAGATTCCCGTATGTAGAAAGGTAGATAGAGGAAATACAGCATGCAAGAAAATCCTTTATATTATTTTTAATTGATAATGAAATTAGCTTTATTTTATTTATAATGTCAAAATGTGACTAAGTTCTGCAATAAATCATAACTTTGTTTATATTATTACTTACTGTTTATATGAAAAGCATTGATATGAATTTTATAGGACATTACTCGTAGATATGGAGACTTATGGAAGCAATATACGATATCTCTGCAATATCTTGGTAATGTGCCATACGAATGCCTTACACAGCATGCCAATACTGTCAAGATATTATGTATTTTCATATATTTTGATGATAGAGTAAAAGAATTTTATTTAATTTTTGAATTATTTTGTACTAATAAATTTCAAGCTTTACATACAACATAGGAGATATAAGTACCTACTATATTTTTAACAAAAAAAAAACCGACGTCAAACAGTAAAAACTATGCTTACTTAACAAGATGTAATAAATAATTTAAACAAAAATCATTGAATAAGTATTTATAATTTTGAAGTCAGCGCCAAGTAAAACAAACAGACTTAGTAATTTGATATGGTAATGAGATAGCATTAGCTTGATTATGTTTTATTATAGTATTTAAAATTTTATTATAATTGGTTTCACAACAATGTTATTATACGTAGTTATATATAATACTAGCGGCCCGCCCGCGGCTTCGCCTGCGTGAACTACGTTATTATTAATTTCTGTCTCCATGAGTATAAGTGACGTCCATGCAAAATTTGAGACTCCTAGCATTTGTAGTAACGAAGTTTCATACAAACTTTCAACCCCAAAAACAACCCCTTAGAAATCGGATATTGCAAAGTCTTAGCGAGCACCTACATCCTATAAGTAACTCCTATGCAAAATTTGAGATTCCTAGCACAAGTTCTTTCTGAGATTTCGTGATTAGTGAGTGAGCTTTCGATTTTATATATTTCGACTTGTTTGCCTATTCGTACAATATCGTTTACATATATGGACTATATATAATCTACAACGAAGCTTTTTCTCAGCTCCTATAGAAAAAGACGGTTTCTTAAATCGTAATCGTTTTATCTATATAAATAAAAAGATCGAAAACATATTTCAGAAACTAAAATATAGGGAAGTGTTCCTTTTCGTTAACAAAAACTCAGTATGGTTAAAAGGAAGAGAAAGTAAATTAAAGTCATTGTGTCATTTAATTGCATCTAACAATGGTGTGAATAAGATATTATGCGAAAATAATTATAATATGATAACATATCTTATTAAAATACTTAACATATTCATTAATTTAAAGTAAAAAGAATGTAAACGTGATTGGTTCCCCACTCGAGGAAATTAAATATTCGCGACGTTGACGTCCGCCACTCAACATGCAATGTCTCCAGAATTCGACGGTAAGTGAGGAACGGACGTGTCTCAACACTAGGTTCCCTCTGCCTAATCTGCTATGTGCGGGATATAGAGTAGCTGTTTTTTTTTAATTTAAAATAATTCATGAATGAAATTATAATATCCCATATAAATACAAATGCGAAACAGCATCCAATAGGGTTTAGTGCCCTGTCTAGACGGAGCCCAGTCGGCTGCACGTAAATCACGAAACTAAGCTTTCGCTGTGTCAGGTTGGCTGTAAGTTCGAAACTACTGTCACTGATAGTACCAGCCCCCGGTTGAATATATTTCATGATTATAATAAGAGAGTGATCGCTCACTACTTCATCTTTATTTATGAATATCTTTAAAAAGAAATTTAAAACATATTTCTTTTATATGTTTGCGTATAGCAATAAAGTTAGCTAATTTTAGCCTATAAATAGACGACCGTCGTGACAAACGGAGTGTCTTAACACTAGACTCTCCTGCCTACCTCTATACATTCGGGATTGCTGTTAAAAAAAATAGATATAATAAAAAATATTATAAGTTAACTTGAATTTATTTTATATAAAATTGAAATCTATAAAAAAATTAAGATAATTTGGTTATAATTGAAGAATTTCCTTAACTTAACAAATGACAACCAAAGTATTTGGTTAGCCAACCGTTAAAACAATTTGATTTGTTCTTATCCTCTGAATTGTATTCAAATGATATTGCGACCAATCTCGTTTCAAAATTGATAGCAAATCAATTTCAATTAGGTATGTCATTTGCTCTACAATAAGGACGTTCCGTTGGGGAGATTCTCTGAACTGGTTTATTTCTTCTTTCTTTTTTACTTTTATTTTGTTAATGTTAATAGAATATTATAGGGTTGGGGGGCGCAGGAGTTTAGCGTGTGACTGTACCACGAAGGTTGTTTGTTAGATTCCCCCGAGTGAATTAGTATTTATTAATATTTTCATTTCTTCGCTCTGGTACAAAAGTCAAAATCGCGGCGTTTAGTTCCGCCACTCAACATGCAATCAAAACCTTGAAAATTCGGCGGATAGTGTGGAACCGACTGTCTTAACACTGAAAACATTTATGTACATTTGATAAACAAAAACAAGAAATTGATATCTTAAATGGAATTATCTTTAAAAATTGTGTAAATAGGGTGAGCTATAAATATCAGGGGCAGTTTGCTAAATCAAATTCTCGTTATGAAAATAAACCCAAACTCGAGGGAACCTGCATGTGTGAGGGAGAGTGTTATTGCAGGGTATAAATCTAACTGCAGCGAAAAAGCTGACACTGCGTTGGCAATAACGCCAGCTTATTTACTGCAACTGACTATTTTTATAATATGTATGATGAAATGAATCACGCTTCACGCTGTATCCCGCACACAGCAGGGTACGCAGAGGGAACCTAGTGTTAAGACACTCCGTTCCCCACTTTCCGCCGAATTTTTAGAGGTATTGCGTGTTGAGTGGCGGAACTCAACGCCGCGCTTTGCTTTAAACATAGAGGGAAGAATTGGAAATATAAATTTAGATAAATATTTCAATTCCTCCAGTAGGGATCAAACCCACAACCGTTGCGTTGCAGTCACACCCTTCTGCCACTGGGCTACGACGACCTCGATTACCACAATGGTTTTATATAAAAGTATTTATTATATAAGAATATGATTCTGCTATAAAAAAGAACTGCAACAATACAAAATTTATTATTTTATACCTTGACCGACAAAATCCGATTGCAAACGTCGATAGCCTTGACCGATAAAAATAGGCTTTACAGGTTTTGTTGAAAATTTTATATAAATCTGAAAAGAAAGCATAAATATGGTTCTGATCCCACAATGATAGACGGAGACAATATTTAAAAAAAAAAAACATTTTCGTAATCATTTGCCGTTACTCAAAATAATTACGGCGTGACATAAATTCACTGTATCACCCATCTTTTGAAGAGATCAGTATTAAATTTTTTTAATCTTAAACATAAAAATCTCTAGAGAGATATTTGTTTTAACATTTTTTGTAGCATAGCATAGCATGCATGATTTTTTATTGTATTAAAAGTAAAATCGAAAAAGTTTTGCATTTCTATACATTTTTCCTTTTATTTATTTGTTTTTAGGGTTCCGTAGCCACAGGATAAAATGGGGACTTATTAGTAAGATTCTTCAGTCTGTTTGTCCGTGTGTCATCTAATAGTAAGACTTGAAGATTTCACACATGATGTGAGTAAAAAATAGGATTAAAATATTTTTAAGGGCGCTCGCATACAACAAACGTGTTTTTTTTTCGTTTTTTTTTTTAGATTATGGTACGGAACCGCAAGTCCGACTTGGGCTTAGGGGGTTTTTTATGTACCTAATACATTTCTTTTTATTATTAATATATAATATAAAATTTAAAAATGCATATGAAATGTTTTTAAATTAACAAATGCGTTTCAAATTTAAATTGGTAACAGAGTCTATTATCTGATCTATTATTTTAGTACACTAAAACTAGGTCTCAGAAACATTTCTTCGTCAATAATAGCATAACGACTTGGCACTCAGACCTGATCTCCAAGTAACCCAGAGCCCTACTAATACTGATATATTTAGCTGCTTATTCATCTCACACCTCTGGTATGATGATTATTTAATTGACTCTGTACATACAGCTAATTAAAAGCAATTATCTATATATATAAAAGGACTTGTCCTCACTGACTGAGGTAAGACGCACGCACAGCCGTAACCGCTATGCGTAGAAATGTGAAATTTGGACAAAAGTTTACTTTCGTAATCTGGACATCCACTAAGAAGGGATTTTAAACAATTTTAACCCTAAAGGGGTGAAATAGGGGTTCAAAGTTTGTATGGAAACAAATTTAAATCGGCACCGATTTTTATAAAATTTGAAATTTAGATTTTTAAAAGTGTTTAATTGAACACGTGTTTCATCGTTTTCTAGAATTCTCCCCCTAAGGGTGCAAATAAGGGGTTGAAAGTTTGTATAGGCTTTTTTTAAATCGTCATCAATTTTTATAAAATTTGAAATTCAGACTCTTAAACGTATATAAATAAACACATGTTTCATGGTTTTCTAGAATTCACCCCCTAAGGGTGCAAATAAGGGGTTGAAAGTTTGTATGGGAAAATTCTTAAATCGCCACCGATTTTTATAAAATTTGATATTTAGACTCTTAAAAATATTTAATTGAACATATGTTTCATGTTTTTCTAGAACTCACCCTCTAAGGGTGCAAATAAGGGGTTGAAAGTTTGTATGGAAAAATCTTTAAATCGCCAGCGATTTTTATAAAATTTGAAATTTAGACTCTTAAAAATATTTCATTGAACACATGTTTCATGGGTTATTAGAATTCACCCTTAAATACGCAAGCGAAGCTGCGCGCGTCCGCTAGTACTTTAATATTTGAAGTGAAGTCGACTTCCTCTCGTCAAATTTGTGACCGCACTAGTTTTATCTGTTTGGTTTTAATTTCTTTTTTAAACAAGAAAAAAGGTAAGCAGAGGGAACACAGGAATCTAGTGTTAAAACACTCCGTTCCCATCGGGACATCTGTTCTCCACTTTATACCGAATTCTGAAAGCATTAAATATTGAGCAGCAGAATTAATTTTTTAAGTCCCTAAAATAAATCCCGTCATTATACATTTATAAAAAACAAATAAACAGAGAGATAATCTATTCATTTAAATAAATTGTTACTGGTGTGTCACTTTGTCACATATTAATAATGTTGTTACTTGTCACTCACTACTCGTTAGTGTTACCGTTAGTCACTGTTATTAATAGTATAATTAAAACTGCGTCAATATTGTATAGTACTTTTTACTGACAAAAATAAATATTGGTGTAGTACTTGGTAAAAAACAACAATTATCTTTTAGTATACTAGTTGAAGTTCTAAATATTTTTATTCTTATATTTTCTGTATTTTTGACAATTATGGTGAAATTCAATAGCTTTACTATATTTTAAATTTATAATTAATATTAAAGTAGGTATATATTTATTGAAATTTTACTTTTTACTATAATTTTTTGAGTTATTGCATGTTACGTGGCGGAACTTAACGTCGCGCCGGTTCAAAGCATAAATTACATGGAATACAGTATGTTCCTATCACCTGCACAACCGCTATCACACCCTACAATAAAAACAAAGCTCGTACTTCACATTGAAAGCCTATACGCTTAAAACTAGCGTGGGAGGCCAGTTTTGCTCGACCAGCTTGGGATCAGCAGTTCAGCTTCTTGGATCTATTAATGTTATAATTTTATTCTAGATAACAATAGCCATAGTATTTTGTTATGTTTATTATTATATATTATTTATGGAACTCATACGAAGAGAATTTTTTTCTGGTCAGTGCTGAAATTCCAGTAAAATAAGCATAGTATGGACTCGTAAGCAACTCTTATGACACATTTTATTATATGAAATAAAAAAAATTGTATTAAAAGAAATTAAAGAAAAGCGCCTCAACGTTAAGTAACTATTATTTAATAGATACTAAAAAAACATGTCAGCAATATTACATGAAATTTTGTTTCCTTGTTAGTATTAAATAAGTGAGTGTACCAAATCCTCAAGCTTTAATCTGTTGATAGAAAGGTTTATATATACACAAATATATATCTAAGTATATATTTTGGCAGATTTTACCAGGGGTGGAACCATTGTGCGAACCCTCTTACTTCACTTTCTGAAGGGAGTGGGGTAGGTTAATTCAAACGAATCTGAGTTAAAGTTATAAGTTATAGGCGGTTTGTATTTATATTTTATGAAGTAGGTTAAAAAATTATTTGCTATTAACAGATATTCTTGAGGAAATGAAAACTTTATTTATATTTTCATCTCATTGCTCTGATAACGAGGCAAATCGCGGTATTAAAATGCGGAACGGAAGTATATTTACCGAGAATGGTTATAACATGAGGTTCCCAGATTTCCTCTGCAATTCCCTCAACGATGGAGCTAACAAAATATATTTTAAATTTAAAAAATAGGTCAAAGTTTATATGCTCTCTATTTGTATCGTAGCAGCGTTGTATCTACAGGATACAAGAGATTCGCCAGTATAGATCAATTTGTATGTGCCTTCTTTGTCTGTAGTGCTCGAGATAGGAATGAAGTAGGTATAGCTAGACTGTATTATACGATAGAAAGCCTCGTCCTCATTCCGTGCTAAATATTTAATCTGGAAACCTGTCAGTTTAATTATTTCATTTAATCTGGAAACCTGTTTTACGTTTAAAAATCCATAGAAAAGATAAATGTCACGTATTTTTACACGAATTACAAAGATGTCACGCTTTATCGCGAAATAAAATTTGCCTACCTGTAGTACAGTAGTAGTATAGGTAGGCAGAGGAAATCTAGCGTTAAGACACTCCGTTCTTCATTTGCCGGTGAATTCTGGCTAGATACAATTTATTTTGCTTTTAACCTACTTGGTAGGTAGGTAGGTAGGCAGGTAGGTAGGTAGGTAGAAATATTACAAAGTCAAACGATATTGTTGGTATATAACTTAAAACTAAAGGAGCCCCTATTACGTAATCTTTCTAACAAGATAAGATGGATCAAGTAGGTACGTAATATATAAATAACTCCTCAAACTGAAAGTTGGGACGCTAATAGCAATTGTATTAAAGGGTCTACAACCGTTGCAGCAAATGTTCTACGCTAGTTAAATAAATGGACAGGTTGTGGGTTCGATTCCCATTTCTAGAAAATGAAATATTAATATTTTCTTTTATTCGCTTTGGTGTCGAATGAAGACGCAATGCCTCCAGAATTCGACGAAAAATGGGGGTTCTGTGCGGGGTACAGCGTGACGAATTGTTTTCTTTTATTAAACGGTTTTTATAATAATACTAGCGGCCCGCCCGCGGCTTCGCCTGCGTGAACTACGTTATTATTAATTTCCTACGTCCTATAAGTGACGTCCATGCAAAATTTTAGACTCCTAGCATTTGTAGTAACGAAGTTTCATACAAACTTTCAACCCCAAAAACAACCCCTTAGAAGTTGAATATTACAAATTCCCGTCTTAGCGAGCACCTACGTCCTATAAGTAACTCCTATGCAAAATTTGAGGTTCCTAGCACATGTAGTTTCTGAGATTTCATGATGAGTGACCTTTCGATTTTATATATATAGATTAGTTAAATATAAAATATACCAGTAATTTTAGTATTAAACGAAAACTAATGTAATGGGTAGCGTTATTTTAAAGTAAAAAGTAAAATAAAATAATACTTATAGCAAAATTAAAAAAAGAAAAACCTCTGTATGTAAAAAAAAATTCAACATAATTTCATTGCCGAAAGGCCATATTAAAGAAAATTCATTTTTCTTCCGTTGACGTCGAGATCATCTTAAATATAATTTAATATAATGTTAGAATTTGATGGAGATGTTTACTTTTTGTTAAGCTTCACACTGTATCCCGCAACCCAATGACTTTATTGTTAAGACACTCTGTTCCTCTTAAGACACTACCACTTTCCATCTTCCGCTGAATTCTAAAGGCATCGCGTATTGAGCGGCGGAACTTAACGCCGCAACCGCTATATTTACAACAAATCATTAAAATTATTTAATTAAAAAATAAATCTTAGAAATACTTAAATAAAATTTAAACCCCCATTCGAGACAGCATGCTAAATCTAAAGATCAGTTCTTATAAAAGATTCTGTTTGTGCGAGATCATTATGCATCACCACGCGTCTATAACTGTGTAACAGTATCTCGTTTCCGCTCGCTTCCCACTCTTTGAATGTCTTATTTATTATTAAAACATTGGTAGACTTCATAAAATTAATTATATTGCTTGTTTTGGACAAAGGGTTCGATGTCTAAATTAAAGAGCTTTTATAACTATTTTTATATTTTATGTATGAGTTTTGTCGCCGAAGTTGTGGGTTCGATTCCCATTGGAAGAAATTAAATATTTAATATTAGGACATGAACTCTTCGCTCTGGTGGTCTGGTGAGTCCAGAATTCGGCAGAGAATGCTGAACGGAGTTTCTTTACAGTAGGTTCCCTCTACCTAGCCTGCTCTGAGCAAAAAATATGAGTTTCCACTGTATTACGGCATTTCTTTTGTTAACAGATGATCACTATGATTTTATGAGAGCGTCGCGACCTGTAAAGTCGCTTTGTTTTTCCTCATCGAGATGGAATACGCGCGCTTTGTAGCGTGCGCAGTGCTCTTGCTATGTCCTCTCGCGCTCAGCCGGCACGACGACGACTTCGCATTCGACAACAACGAGGAGTTCCAGGTCAGTCCCTCTCATTTCTGAGTAGCTTTTGTTTCGAAATATGCAAATAATGTTATAGAATAGATGATAATATCACCATTGTTATTAAAAACAAATAAAAAATCAATTTTTGCATATAATAAGACGAAATAATGTACTGAATTTCAATTGTCTTTTATACAGTCTCGCTTTATTTCTGCGAAGAGGGCCTTTGAAATGAATTTCTTTTGAATTTCCAGGTTGAATTAACAGCGAACCATTCAGAGATAGCAAAAAATGGCCTAAGAAGGTTATGGGGTGTTCCGGACACATCGGCCTACGTAGGACATCTATTTAGAATGGAAATCCCTAAAGAGGCTTTCTCTGGGGAGGTTTTAGCATATAAGGTACATTCTACATGTATTTGATTGGTCTCACAAATCGAGTTTTGATTCAACCTTACACAATTGTAGCGTTCGTAGGATACTTCTTGAGAATTTAAATGTAAATGTAGAGTATAAATTGAGAGTATTCTTCCATGTTCATTCAATATTTTAAAAACACATTAAATAAATTATATTCTTAATGAGGTCTTTAATATCTCACGCCTAGATTTGGTAGTTATCAGTTTTTGAGTAATATGACACCTATCAGCTCATCGGCTATCGTAATTTTGTTAAACAAACAAATTTTATAACAATTGTACATTATATAATACTTTCTAGAATTCCATCTCTCATTAAAAGTCATATATTCTAGGTTAAGAAAGAAGACGGTCGTCATTTACCAAACTGGCTGGCCGTGGACACGAAGCACGGGCTAATAAGCGGTGTACCTCAAAAGCAAGATTTGGGTTCCCATGCCTTCTCTGTGGTCGCACACGGGCGTACACATGGCCTGACCGCTACCGACTCGTTTACTATTGAAGTAAGTTGAATATTTCTTGTAAGTCTTCAAAGTATTTAGTTTTCAGTGCTGTCCAGACGTGGCGCAAAGGTTCTCGCTCAGGTGTCAAGGCAAAGCGCAGGGTTGAGTTTCGCCACTCAACACACAATGCCTCCAGATTTTAGTGGAATAATATGAAAAAGAGTGTTTTAAAACTAGGTTCCCTCTGCCTACCCAGTTGTGAAGCTGATTTAACTATTAGAGATATACTAGCAGTACTCGTGACTGTATGGTCAACTAATCTTAACTACATAATTCGTACCTTGTCAACTTCCAAACGGAATAAGCATTATTTGACCTAATTTGTCTTTTGCTGCTATGATGTCACTATTAAGCCTGGTTTCCATTGCGAAAGAGAAATGAGCGGGCAACCGGTAAAGCTTATAGGTGGATCGGAGTTCTTTCAAATAATATAGCTTCTAATAATTTAGTAGTACTTTATACTAGAACTGGGCTTGTTCATATCAACTTTTTCTGCTAGTTCGGTTCTTTCTGCCTAAATACATTGTATTAGTATTTGAGCTCGCAAGCTTACTCTTGGGAGCTCAACGTAGTCCTTGATGGGTCCGCTCCGCTCGCGGTGGAAACCGCTTTTTAAACTAAGATATCTATGAAATATTAAAAATTGTACTTGAATGATTTTTTAAAATGTTAATTATAATCGTAAATAAATTAATATATTGTATTTGTAAATAATAAAAAAAGAGGTACGTTTTTTAGTTTTTTTACATATTAGCATATTGATTTTAAAAGGACAACGGTTGCATTGGTAATAGGTAAAAAGTGCAGATGAGAAGCCACAATCTAAATACGGAACGTGTGTGAACAACGAAAATAGACTGGTTTTGGTGATACTGATTGATGGCAACTTCCACAAGATTTCGCCGCGGCAAAGAATACGAGCGCTGATGGAGCTCGCCAGTTTTATGGCATTAGATGGGGTAAGTTCGATTTGAATACATTAAAAAAAATCGGTTAAGTGCGAGTCGGACTCGCCCACTGAGGCGTCTGTACCAATTTCAGGATTTATATATATATGATAAATTTCATACAAAATGCAGCAAAATCGATGCAGAAATGCTCGTATCTTTTGATTGCGTTGACTTCAGACCTTTAAGGGCGATAAATGGTCCACAAAGTGTTCCTATAAGGGTTCCGTTTTTGCCTTTTGAATAACGGAATCCTAATTAATTATATGCACGACGACCTTTCAATTCAAAACGATTAAAACAATAAAATGCAAGGAAAATACCTATTTTAAGATATAAACGTTTATCATGTGGCTTTATAAGCTGGTAGATCGACATTCTTCTAACATAAACTGTATGAAAATATAAGAAATGCTTTAACATTTGACAACTTTCATCTCCAATACCTGTATGGTAATCAGGAATTACTGGAAAAGGAAATATATATTGAAATTATGTATGCACGTACATTTTGTACCTGTCAGGAATTGAACCAGAGAATCCAAAAATCTTAACACTATTAGCCACCAAGCTTTAGAATTTTACCTATAACAATGTTATATATTAAGAATAGAATTCTAAACAGTAAATTCCTGGTGTATCGGATTCCAATAACTCATAACTATATTCTATATTTGAATATTTTCAACATTTTATTAAGCTATAAAACACGGACGGGAGTGCGCTTCCTGTTCGACCCACTATCGTGCTTCGGTAGCATGAAAATGAATTTTCTTTTATAAATTTTGAAAGAGTGAAACGACATTATTAACCAAAGGCGTAGTGGCGCAGGGGCTCAAGGGTGTGACTGTAACGCGACACTGTGGGTTCGATTCCTACTCGTGGGAATGAATTATTATTTCTTAATATCTTATTTTTGGCTTTGGCACCAAGGCGAAAGCTCGACATTAAGTTTCGCCACTTTAAATGTAAAGAGCGGAGTGCCTTATCACTAGGTTTCCTCTGCCTACACCGCTGTGTGCAGGATACAGCGTGAAGCTGATTTATTTTCCTTGCCTTGTTCTATATATTATTTTCCTTACCTTGTTCTAAATATTACGTGTTTTGTTTTTAAAAGGCAAAGTAGTAAAACAGTAGATTATCCATTTCTGAAGTAAAATACGACAGCTATAAAAGCTTTTTCTCTCCTCATTTTAATGAAAGAGAATGTATTTGCGTTGATTAAACGTGAGTGTATAATTTTAAAAGGATATGGGCGCTCGTGACTAGATTTTTAAAGTAATCTCTCTCTGCCTACAAAGGTTGATGGCATTAGTGAATTTAATGTTAAACTTAGCTTTGATGTTTCAGAATATAATTACAGTTTTGTAAAAGATATATATATACTTTTCATGTGGATTTTATTTATCTTAAATTTAACATCTGGTTTTTGATGACAAAGTGAAGAAATATATATTTTTTGTAATTTCTATAATTTTCTTCTTTTCAAAATAGGTTGTGGCGCACAAGCAAGGGTGCAAGCGTGTAACTGTAAATGCGTTAGGTTGTACGTTTGATTACTACTCGAATAAATTATTTAATATTTTCATTTTTTCGCTTTGGTGTCGAGACAAAGTGCAGCGTTAAGTTTCGCCACTTAACTCGCAATGTCTCTAGAATTAGGGAAAAATTGAGGAACGTCTTAACACTAGGTTACCTCTGCGTAACCTACTGTATGTGGTATACAGCGTGAAACAAAAAAAAATATAAACAATCTTGACGGGCTAAGCTGTCAGTAAGAGTAAAATGACAAAACACTGTAATATCATTAAGTTTTCTTCAAACATAAATCTTACTTGGTCAACCATTTGTTTGTTTAACGTTCTCAACTCACAAGTCCTACTTGAGAACGTGACTAGAAACGTTATTTATAATATAGGTGTTGCCCCGGTTTCGCTGACAAATATGGCATTATGATGGCCTATCGAGCTCGCCAGTTCTCTAAATATACAGAAAATAGAAAATAAAGTGATATATCACTCACTCTTGCTGTTACACAACAGTGTGAGATCAGTAACTATTAAAAACAATTAAGAATATTCATAGAATTATAACTGGAGTGGCATAAATGTTTTAGTAACATTATACATTTTTAAGTATAATATTGTGAATTTATTTGAATTACAATTCTACCCGGAACTAATTAAATACGCTTTCCCAACCGCAACAGCCACTACTTTAAGTGGAATGTGAAGAACGCAGTCATTTAACTTAACTTAGCTTCCCGTTGTATCCCTAGCGGGGTAAATAGAGAGAACGGAGCGCCAAACGCTACGGTAAATTTTATTTACTTACATTCAATATTCTTTTTCAGTACCTACTAAGCAAATAAGTGGTATAATCTTTAAAATATTTCAACGTTTTTAAAGAGTTACACCTAACCAGAGAAGAACTTGGAATTTCTCTTTACTCGGAAGTAAAGAAATAAAATATTAGGCTCAAATACCCGCAGAGAAATCCCGCTACGGTCAAATTTTTATACGCTTTCCAATAAAAATATTTGAGCTTAATATTTTATTTCTTTACTTTAACAACAATTTATAAAGCTAATCACGCAAACTAAAACTTCTAACGTGCCATTAATTTACCGACTTACCTACTTTTCTCAAAGTACCTAACTAGATGCTACTAGCTTGCGTGAGGACTGAGAAGGTCGCATGCCTCCACTCGTTACCTCAGCGAGGTTTCCATACGATCGTCGATATCGAGTTTACTATAAGTGCTCATTATAATTTCTTTTTACATACCTTTAATTAGGTCATGAAATAGAGACTTTGCAAAGCAAACAAATTATACTTATGGAACGACGTTCTAATTAATGAAAAATTAATAAACAAACGGTATTGTATCGTGAAAAAATAATTGTATTAGTATTTGAATAATATGTTAGTTGTTGAGGTCGATTTAACGCAATAGTACAACGAGTAACTGTAAACGTGACGGTTGTGGGATCGATTCTCAGTCGGGGGAACGAATTATTATTATTATTAAGTTTTAGACTGAGTGAGACAAACTGTAAATTTTTTTTAAAATATCAACAAAATAATAAATTAAATAAATAATAAATTAAGCTATATTAGCTAAAATTAAATTATATTATGTATATATTTTTTCAGGACGAATTTTGGATGGAACCCTACAAGGCTGAATCTGCTCAATCTCACACAGTTCTTATGACCGGTGTGGGTACAACGAAACGGAGAAAATCTGAGGCGACTACTGCTATTTATTTAAACGTGAGTATCTACTACTTAGTTGGCCCGAGCAATCAGTAAAAGTAGGGAATTATCAGTAGGCTGTACAAGCGATGGAAGTAGATTTTATTCTCACTTAAAGTGCTTAGATTTAATCATAATTTTATTTCCATAATCTGATCTAATAAGAGAAGACTTGGAGGGAAGGGTAAAACTTGTGGTTGGCATCTGCCACCGAACATGACATATCCCCAAAATAGATGGACATTAAACTTATTATTATAAGACTAAATTTATCACTAATATTAGAAATGGACGCGTTTATATTAAAATATTCTCGTTAATATAGGTGGGTTGCGGCGAAAAACTCTGGTCGCGACACAAGGTCCTAGTAGCAGGCTTAAGGGAACAGTCTCGTGACGGCACACTTCACCAAGTACTACGTCTGCCAGTACTTGGCTGGCGGTTGGTTGGCATAAAGCCCTTGCCACGACTTAAAAGACAGGTAAATAGTCTAAGATAGGGTAAACTATTACCCTAGAATTATGTTTTCAAATTAATTGTCAGAAGAAAATAAACATATTATGCAAGCAAGTTACTAAATACTTAAAGCTTTTACTTACACAGTCTTCTACAGTGTCAACAACTTTTAGTCAATAATTACGTAGCAAATATAGATTATGTAAGAACCTTTGAAGTCAGTGAGGTAGTGGCTTAGGGACACAAGCGCACTTTTGTAATTGCGCCAAAGTGTATATTCGATTTCCAGTCCCACTCGGAGCCACTTTTCATTTCTTTTGGAAATGAGACAAAGCGCGACATTGAATTACACCACTGAACATCTCCCTCTGCCTACCCTGCTATGGACTACAACGTACAGCTAAAAAAAAGAACCTTTAAAAATATACATTTGTTACAAGTATTAAAAGTATATTTTTTAGTCTAGTCTTTTATAATCACAATAAATTTTAATAGTAAAATTACAAATATTTGTCAATTTTTCTATATTAAATTAATATATTTTTATATTTTCACAATATTTCAGTCCCCTCTCGACGAAGGGTCCGGCGTATACGACATGTACGACGAAGAGAACGACGATCAATACAGCGGCTACGACGAGGACGATGAAGAAGACGACTACACTAACATAGACGTTGCGCCAGATATCGTAAGTAATCAGTTTATTGAACTTATATATATATTTATTAATACATATAATAATTAACATAAGGTTGACAAGTTATGACCACCCTGAAGCTAGCTGTAGATATCCGATTTTAGTTTTTTGACAGTGGCCAATGCGCGAAAGTCTAACTTCAGGACGGCTACAACTCGTCTATTGCACTTTATGTATATAAGGTGTTGCCCTTATAATAATCTAATCATATAACGCAAGTATTTGGTGTTACATATAGGAATGAAAGTGCTCTAACAAAAATATTAAATTTAATATTCGATACTAACTTTAAGAAATTAAACAACAACAAATTATTATAATTAATTAAATTTTATGAAGAAAAAAACATTTGTCAACAAAAAAATACTATTTATGCCATGTAATTCATGAACATCTCAATAGAAAAATTGTTTTCATATATTAAAAAATATATATAATCAAATACTAACCTAAGCAGAAATTGCTTTCAGTGTAAATAAAGATGGCGGTTAATTGTCACTTTGCACTCGGTTTTACTGTGTCTTAATCAATATAATGTCTGTGTCGATTGAGTGTAATAAAAAAAATGGTACTAAATAAGAAAATATTAAGTCATTCATTTCTTCATTATGTACCAATCATATATTGCATGAACATTATTATAATCTGGAAAAGTAAAAAAGACCAAACTATATTTTTAATCTGTTAATTTAATTGTTAGATTATTCAAGTATTGTGCTAAAATATTTAATATAAATCTTTGCCAGGTTATAAAAAATCTCCTATACCTAGTCCATTATTAATGATACATGTCATGCATAGTCTTTAGTTAAATGTTTCGAAGTCTTATCATATTGCATCCATTTATTCATTGGAATATTATGCTTATTTACCATTGTTCCTTTGTCATCGATGAAACATTCAACCATTTTTCCAATGAATAAACTATCTGAAATAATTTCAGTTTTACTAACATAACTATATAATTTAGA
>HE670995.1:0-11587 GCA_000313835.2 Heliconius melpomene melpomene
ATATTATAAAGAATGTGTTAGCAGTACCTCAAATGATCTAAGCAATGGCATCGATCTTAATAGAAATTTTGACTATCTCTGGATGAGTAAGAGTTCTATTAAAAGTTTTTTCATACATGTTATTAATACATCTATTTGAATATTTTTTTTAAATATTTTTAATAATAATTTCTCTAATGAACTACATTTCTGTATTGCAGCTGTGGGCGCTTCGAGCGATTCTTGTACAAATACTTTCGCTGGGCCTCATGGAGGATCTGAACTTGAAACTATAGCCATTTCCAATCATGTCATCAGCTTAAACCGTGCAGGAAGACTAATATATTATTTTGCTTTCCATTCGTATTCCCAGATGACACTCGTACCTTACAGTCATGTATACAATGAGACTGTTCTAGAAGTTCCAAACTATGGAGATCTCGTGAGTTTCTTATTATTTATAATAAAATCAAATTATAATAAAAAGACACAATTAAGAAAGATGTAAAATTTATGACACAAAATAGTAAAGCAGTGCACCGAATCGAACCCACTATCGTCACGTAGAAAACGTGACGATTGTGGTTTTGATTCTGACCTGGGGGAATGAGTTCCTAAATATTTTCATTTCCTTACTCTAGTAACGAGGGAAGCACGATGATGAATTCATTAAAAAAGTTTATGGAGAACTTAACACTAGGTTCCCAAGTACCGTAGTACTAGAACGTGTCTTAACACTAGGTTAACAGGTTCCGTCTGCCTATCCTGTGCTATGTGCGGGATACAGCGTGAAGCTAAAGTAAATATTTATCAAGGTTAATAACTAATTAATTGATATCCACGAGTCTCTAAGGATTATTCATAATCTATGATCATATGCATTAGCTACGTGATAAATATGAAAACATTATTGAAATAAAATTAACAGGCTATAGTAATTTATATTTATTTAAAATTTTAAAAAATACATTAGAATCCCTGATAAAAATTTAAACGTTGTTGCAATTTTTAAAAATATGTTTTATTTTCAGTATGAAATTGCAATTCGTGGAGCAGAAAAATTGACTGCTGTTCACGGCACTCCATACCAAGTCGGAACTTCTGCTGACATATTATGTACGTAAAATGTGTAAAAATTTACAGAATTAAAATAAATCTATTTTTTATTTCAAAAATATTAATTACCATTTATTATATTTTAAGACAGAATGTCATTTATATTTAAAAGAAGATTTAAGTTGATTATTATTGTTATTAATTATTAAAATTGATTAAAATTTCAGACGCTGTATCTGGTTCCAGTTTCGATTGGGTGAAAGGGGTAGTTGAAGTACCAGTTGTATATTTATTTGAACTTCGTGATGTAGGCAACTACGGTTTCCTTTTGCCCCCAGAAGACATAATTCCAAACAATGAAGAAATGATGGCGTGCTTAGTCGAAATGGACATAGCTACCAAAGAGCTGGGTTACTATAATTCTGGATCATTTTCAATTTATGGATCTTTGATATCATTATTTGTTAGTGCCTTATTTTTATTAGTTGTACAATAAAATTCCTTACAAAATACTTCAATCTTTCATTATCGTCATTGTCATTTTTTATCGAAAGCTTAATCTATTGTCTGTACCTGTTATCATACGAAAAATAAACGATTATACACCAAATTCTGTTGCTATAGTAAAGACAACCAATAAATCATCAACATCAATTTTTGTCTTACTGTTCGTACTTATAAATGAAATATATATTATTATTTAATGTTATGACAGTAAATGTATGAAGAAAGTCATCGCTACGGAACATGAAGGAATGGACTGGAATTAAAACCGCCGTAGATTTGATTCATTTGGCCAAGGACAGGACTAAGTATGCGAAGTTGACTGCCAACCTTCACTAGTTGGAGAGGCACATTAAGAAGAAGAAGAAGAAGAAGTAAATGTATATTTAGACAGGGCGACATCTTAGTAAAATCATATATTTTCTATGACTTTACGTAGCTTAAACGATTCAAAATCAATACAAAAATTATGTAGCGAATCCACTGCATATTAACTAAATATCTTAGATAATATTGTGATATTTCTTAAGACGCTTTAATTACGATAAGATAATTAAAATTTACATTACACTACAGGAATATGATTTCATTTTTATGTTAGGCTTCTAGTAGAAAATTAACAAATTAATAATGATTTTAAATTTATTTGCTTTAATTTTGATAACATTGTCAAAATGTGAAGCTTACGAAAGCTATGATAACTACAAAGTGTACAAGGTTAGTCCAGAAACGGAGAGAGAAGTAAAGATTCTAAATAATCTGCATAAAGATCCTCATTATGATTTTTGGACAGATAAAGTTAATATTGGTCAAGATGTTAGAATAATGGTGCCACCTAGTAAGGATAGTGAATTTATTGAATATCTGAGAAGTGTTTCAATGGTACCAGTGTTAAGCATTACTAATGTCCAAGAGTAAGTATGCCCTTTCTTTAACAACTTTTTGATATCGAATTAATTGGATATTTTGTAAACACATATTTTTTTAAACATATGAATTGTTGGATGCCTTTAATCTTTTTTACCTGTCTTGTTCCTGTGGGTGTGTGTAGTTTTCCTGGTCATATATTGAACTAAATGATATTGTGGCGCAGTAGTACGGCATTTGACTGCAAATGCGATGGATGTGGGTTCGTTGCCACTTGAGCAAATTAATTATTTTTAATTTCTTGCTCTGGTAACAGCATAAAACGCGGCGTTAAGTAATAAAATTGTAATCAGTATTTTTTTTTTAGATTAATACATTCCCAATTGCGACCTGCAGACGTTTCAAGAAGTAGCAGTCTTGGTTCATTTAATTGGAATCAGTTTCACAATTTAGGTGAAATTCACGCATGGCTTGATGAGCTTCCAAAATTGTACCCTGACGTAGTCACTACTATCACTATTGGAAAATCCAATGAAGGGCGAGACATCAAAGGAGTTGTTATAGATTTTAAACCTGAGAATAGGGGGTCTACACCACTTTTTGGTATGTTAGAAGGTGGTATTCATGCCAGAGAATGGATTTCACCAGCCACTGTTACTTGGGTAATCAAGGAATTTTTAACAAGCAATGACAACGAAACGAGACGAATGGCTGAAAATTTTGTTTGGCACATTTTTCCAGTTGTAAATCCTGATGGTTATGAATTTACATTTTCTGAGGTAGGTAGATATTTTTTATTCATAACTTTTATTACCACAGATACAATGTCTTAAAAATTGAGTGGAATGTGGGTAATCGAGACTCCAACTTTGAGGTGAGTCACAGGGTCACAAAGTGTGACTTTACTAGCGACAAGCTGTGGGATCTACTTCAACAATCAGTTCCAAAACACAGAATTAATATTTAATTTATCCGTTGAGTTCAGTTACTCAACACGCAATGCCTGGATGGAATGGCGTCTTAACACTAGGCTCCTTCTAACTCATAATAATAACTCAATATATTAGAAAACTAGAATTTAATATTCTTAATGTATCCCAGAATCGAATGTGGAGAAAGAATCGCAATCTTGCTTACAACACTAGCTGTTTCTTTGGAGCTGAGAGGAGTCATGGTGTTGATCTGAATAGAAATTTTGACTACATGTGGAGAAGTAAGTAATTTTTATAAACAGTATATATTTGAGGTAGTTCATCAATTTATTTAAAATTTAGGTCGCCCCTTAAGATTTACTTCAATTGCTTACTATATATAAATCATTCAAGCTTCACGCTATATTCGGCACACAGCAGGATAGGCAGAGAGAACCTAGTAATAAAACATTTTGTTCTGACGAATTCTGGAGGCATTAAGTCATTCGCGTTTACAGTGATACAGTTGTGGCCCTACGCCACGACTGGCCTCGATTCTATAGAAATTTATTATATGCCAAAATTTAGTGTATTTACTTGTTTAGCGGTGGGTGCTGCTTCAAATCCTTGTTTTGATACATTCGCTGGACCACACGCCGCATCAGAGCCTGAAACTCAAGCTATATCCAACCATGTCCTAAGATTGAAACAAAGTGGTCATTTAGTGTATTACTTTGCCTTTCATTCGTACTCACAAATGACGCTGGTACCATACAGTCACGTGTCCGGTGCAGATGTACTTAGTGCACCTAATTATGGTGATCTGGTAAGTCGTTCCTTTAACTATCTCTGACTGAATCCTTATTTTGATTCCATTCACATTCTGTAGACGCATTAGTAGTGGGTTCGATGACCACTCATGCCAATTTTTGGCGTCTGTGTCACAGATTAAGCGTAAAGTAGAAAACGGAGTGACTTCATAATTTTTCTTATATACAAACAGTTCGAGATAGCAATCCGTGGCGCGGAAAAGTTAACTGAGAAGCACGGAACCATCTACCAAGTGGGAACGTCAGCTGATATATTGTGTAAGTTATTTATTTATTTTTTCTTTTAGCTTCGCGTTGTATCCCGCACATAGCAGGGTAGGCAGAAGGAACTTGGGAACCTAGTTCCCACTCCGTTCCCATTAAGACACTTCCGTTTGACTTTACACCGAATTATGACGGCGTTTTGTGTTGGATGGTGGAAATCAGCGAGAGAGGAAATGAAAATATTATTCGTCCTCGATTGGGAATTGAACCCACAATCTGTGTTACGCTTGAGCCACTTCGCCACGACTGGTCTCCGTAAAATTAAATAAAATGCAAACAAAAGAAATACATTTAAAATAATATACAAAAAATGTTTAGTTTGTATATAAAATTTTAAAACATTTTAGACGCTGTATCAGGTTCAAGCTTCGATTGGGTAAAAGGATTCGCTGAAGTTCCGATAGTCTACCTATTTGAGCTTAGAGACGTCGGCGAATATGGTTTCCTTTTACCTCCAGAGCAAATTATACCTAATAACGAAGAAATAATGGCATGCCTGGTCGAAATGGATAGAGCTACAAGGAGTTTGGGGTACTATTCCAGTGCTTCTAACAAGATTTATGTGTCCTTAATTTTAGTTATAAGTGCAATGTTTTTAATTTTATTAAAATAAAATTACTAAGGAAATAATTTTCAGGCTTTCTTACTTTTTTATAATATAAAACAGTCTTGTAAGTTGTTTTATTTTCCAACTTGAAGAAAAAATCAAGAATAAAATAAAGAAGTAGCACAGAAGATTTATCTGTGTCCAAAAAGTTATTTTTATCATTAAATTGAGCGAAACTAGTGGAGTTTTGCGAGTGAAGCAACCGAGTGTTAAAGTCCCCTAATTTTTAATGAAATTATTAAGGTTTTTTTGTAAAATAAGATTTGAACTATATAGCTTTTGTAAAAAGTTTACGATAGTTTGTTTGTGAAATATTCAAAAATGTATGCATAACACATTTCAGAAAATAAAAAAAAAAACATAGTAAGAATAATTAAAAAACTTAACAAAACTAACTATTTTCATTCATTACCATAATTAATTATATCTCAGTCACATTACTTTCAGCACATTAACGAAGTCAAAAGTTATAAATCACTGAGACGACAAGAATTTCCAAGGAAAGTATGTTTAAGCAATTAACTAAAGTGATTTAGAACGAAAATGTAGCAAACAACACCCACGGGGTTTAAATCTGAAGGAATTTCAGAATATCGTTAAGTATACCAAAATAGTTCACCAGCTATTTGTGAATGACGATGGGCTTTTTTAATAATTATCAGCTTCACAAATATTATTATTGTCATCGTGGTGGAGCTTGAAATATGTGCCGATTAACGAAATGATAACGTTTCTCCGGCTGGATAAAACGCGGCGTTGAGTACCACCATCCAACATATTGTTTCATTATGTCTCTACAATAGGCAGCAACCGGAGAACGAAGTGCCTTAACATTCTCTCTGCCTATTTGCCTATCCTTGTAAAGAGTGCAATAAATAATCAATTAAATTGGCAAAGGCCTAAATGCGATAGTTGTGCGTTCAATTTCTATTTTTCATTCTGGGGTATGAAATATTTAATATTTTCATTTTCTCGCTCAAGCAAAACGCGGTGTTAAAGTTACGCCATTGAACACGCAATGCCTCAAAAATTTTGCAGAAAGTGGGGAACCTAAAGTTCAGCGGAGAGTCATAACATTTCCTTCCCCAGGTTCCCTTAGCCTATCCTGGATGTGCGGGACTATGGACATAAAAAATGTGTATAATATAACTACTATTCGGAATATTCAATTATAATGTAATCTACAATTCTATTTACTTATTGACTAATCAAAATCATCTATATTGTAAATAATTTATAGAGTTTGAAAAGATAACATAAAAAAAATCAGTTTAAAGTTGACACTTATTTCAACTCATCTCTAAAGTTAATACACTTCAAATATAACTGCCCCATAATGCCCCGGACGATATGAGCGTAATAAATTACCGCGCCCCTGACAAGGTGACGCGTGAGTGAAATCAGACGTCACGACGCGGTCACAAATCATACCGTACACCTATATATGGATTCCTGGATATGTAGAGCAGTGTAGGTTTTACATTTTTTTTATATTTACAGAATTCATCATTATGTAATGATTATATCATTACCCGTTTCCACTTTCTGTTGAATTCTGGAGGTATTGTGTGGTGAGTGGCGGATCTCAACGCCGCGTTTTGCGCTTAGAGTAACAGCGCCACGACTGGTCTCAAAAATGGAGAATGAAAGTATCTTAATGGAAACGGAGTGCCTTGAAACTTGGTTCCTTGATTCCCTCTGCCTATGTTGTTATATGCAATGTGGAGTTAAAAAAAGATCATTCTCAAATGCGGCTCAAGCCCATAGCAGTTTTAAAACTGAAATACATTAAAAAGGCCACATTTAATACTTCTATATTGTAGTGGATATGGAAATACTATAATTGCAATAGTTATTAGAATAAATTCAATAGTTATTAGAATAACATCATTTATCATTTAGATAACGGCAATCTAAACATAAGGACATGATTTAAATAAATTATATAAAGATAATTATGTCTAGGTCTAAATCTATTTTAAGTAGCTGATAACAAAAAAAATCCTTCAAAATTATTAGCTATATATGATAGCTAATAATTTTGAATTACTTGACAACAGGTACGGACCACGTGTCTATTGACGTTATTAAAATAATAAAAAAACAGCTAAATTGAGGCAGTGGGCACAATCGTGTGACTATAGCCCCTTATATTTTCATTTCTTTGCTTTGGACTCTCTCTGCCTACCCTGCTTCATGCGGGATACATGCGTGAAACTGAAAAAAGAAACAGTTAAGCATATAATTTAAAACAAAACACACCAGCTTCACAGTTTTCCTTAGTCTTACAGTTTTCAATTTATATGATAATATTCCGTAATGATCCTCTTTTTATTGTTTTCTTTTGTAATCTTGCGTAAAATTAAGCAATTGGAGGAATATTATTGAACAAGGGTTGGTTCGGGGGTTCGGGGGTTCCCATTCATTGGGGAGGGAGACAATTAATAATTGACTTCGAAGTTATTAAATTCTACAAATTGCGGATTGCTTATATTAATTGCAGTCAGCATTTAGAATTGAACGTCGTAATTAGTTGAGTTTGAGCGATTTTCATAGCCTTTTTTATTACGAACCAGTTTTTTCTTTGTTACATTCAAAACTGAATATTTTCAAGCGAGAATTATTGCAGAATGGAGTGCCTGAACATTAGGTTCCATCTAATTTGCTATGCGAAAAAAGTGTAAAATCAGGTTAATTGTTTTTGCCTTTTTTTAATAGTTTATTGCAAGCTTTTCTAAATCTTCGAATAAAAATAAAGCTACCACTGGTATAGAAGACAGTAGCTGAGAAGATCCCTTAACAAACTCAAAAGTGCAAAATTCTCAGACACTCCTGAACTAAGAAATTTGAAATTTTAGAAGAAGTCAACTAGCATAACTTTATTTTCTTAGAAAAGTAATAATAGACATCACACATCTCCTCTTATGAACTAATGTTTCGTAAAATTTCATTTAAAACCATTCAACCAATTAATAAAGGGGTGCCCTCATAAATATTGACAGCGTCCCCATATATCTTCCATACACGGATACCAGTTTAAAATGAACTCTTCCTCAATACATTAATTAAAAATCTAAAGCTCTTGAAATTTGGTTTATGTTTTTATTTATATCATTTAATTTAAACAATTATAAAAGTTATAAACCAGTGGCGAAGTCCTTTATAATAACTTTAAAATATAATATTCTTATATTTTAGAATCTCTACAAGTGGAAGCTTATTTGTATTAATTAGTATCTTCAAAGAGTTAAGTTTATTTTTGTAGTTCCGTTTTTTTTGTTCGACTTATAATCTACTTATGTTTAAATCTTAATTCCCTTCTAGCAATATGTGAATTAGGTTGACGTATCATTTTTCTGTTTTTTTTTTTCAGCTTCAACCTGTATCCCGTAGGTGGCAAAGGAAGCCTAGTGTCAAGATACTCCGCTCCCCACTTTATACCGAATCCTGGATTCATTTCGTGTTGACACCATAGCAAAGAAATGGAAATATAAATTTGAATAAATATTTCATCGCCTCGAGTGGGGATCGAACCCACACAGTCGATTTTAAAGTACACAAACAACTTTAAAACACCATTCTTCTAGAACTCGATCCTACACTCATCGCGTTTAAACATGCATAATGCATATGTTGTGAATAAGCTAACTAGTCGTTTACTTCTATTAACAATTTTTTTGTAGTTTATTTTGTTCTAAAAAAAATTGCCAGAATGAAGATAATGAGGTTTTTTTGTTGGATTCCAAGATCATACGGGGACCACTAAACGATGCTATAATTATGTGAAATTTTACGACTTCCTTTACTTTTTGTTGGTGTAGAGTTCTTGTAAAAAATCTTGTAATTAGCTACTGAAAACATTGACACTTTTTTTTGTCTTTATCTTCTTAAGTAAATAAGTTATGCCATTTTTTATGTACTGATCATAAAGACATGGCGTAACTCAACACCGAACCAGACCAATGAAATATTTTATATTTTCATTTATTTACTCTGGTTTCAAGGTAAATAGCGCCGTTAAGTTCGCTACTTAACACGCTATACCTCCAGAATTCGTTGGAAAGTGGAGAACGGCATGTCTTAATACTAGGCACCCTCTACCTACACACTGCTATATGGGGGGGATAGCCTGAAGTAAAAAATATACAGGGTGGAATTGTCAGCACCACTTTAAATGAAACCACAGTTTTAACTACTCTATAAAAGCCTAATATAATTCGGAAAAAAAATAATTCCCAAAAATGAAAAAGTTATTTTTTCAAACAAAATAAATAATAAAATTATCGTTTTAAAATAAAACGCCATTTGTAAAGTATAACATAGGCCCGCACACACTTACCTGTCAAATCGGAAACGTCGCATACGTATGTGTGCGTCACACGAAATACAGGTATGGATAAAAATCGTGAAATGAAAAAAAAATCCTACATCCAAACTGTTGAGGTACCTTAATTAATTTCTTAGGTGTGGGTTTGAAATATATTACCCTATATGCGGTTTCAATAAAAGAAGCGTTGCCTCTTCCACCCTGTATATATTATTTTTTACACGAATTTGAGTAAAATTGGTGTAGCGTGAAAATAAAATAAAAATAAATAGCGGGAAAATAAAATAAAAATAAATATTTCATTTCCTCGAGTGGGGATCGAACCCACAACCAGTCACGTTTACAGTCACTCTTTGTACTCCTGCGCTACGACTGGCCTTACAAATTCTCCATTCTCTCTCTCTTCTTTATATTATTAATATAGAAGTACAAAACTAAATAAAAGCTTTTAAAATATATTAACAAACATTATATCCAGCTCGTGGTTTAGCTTCATAATATTTTGAGGTAAAATAAAATTTGCAAATTGAATTAATTCCCCTTCTAAGGTTAGTGCTCGCTTTGAAGGCTTAAGTGAATCTTAAATTTATACGTAAAATTATATTTGTAACTTACTCTGACTATGAGATTACTTTGTAATATTAAATTTAAGTAAATTTTTGTGTAATAATAATGTATATACAAATAGTTGGAATTTTAAGTCGTGATATTTGTAAATAAATACTATTTAAAAGTAGAATAATAGTTGGCTATCAATGAGTCCTTTTAATAAATTTTATTGTTTGACTTTTGACGCGAAAGTTATGGATTCGATTTTTATAAAGGAGAGTTCAATTAATTTCATTTTCGTCACTCTGGTAACAAGACAAACCGCGGCGATGAATTTTGCCAATCAACAAGCAATGTCTCGAAACAATGGGCAGAACGTTAGGAACAGGTTACATTGGGGTGCTTCTGCCAAATCTGCTATTTGCAGAATACAGTAAGAAGTTGAAAAAAAAATAACACGAGCAAGGAATAACCTGGACTGTGTTCTTGATGACCAACATCAAGAAGACAGTGTTGATGATAATTTTTTTCCTTACCCTTATATTATAAATATTATTATATAATTTTGCCCGACTCAAGAATCGAACCCAAACCATTACATACCAGAAACCACATTAAATGCCCCAATGGGCAAACTTGTAAGCAAAATAACTAATCGGCAACTATTCACTCTGTGGCGACAATTAGATTCAGAAGTTTAGTAGGTAGTATCTTTGCTTGGTTTGCAAATAGTTGAAAGCCGCTGGTTCTATTAATTTCAAACTATTTTGGGTATTTCCAGATTAGCTGGACTATTTGATCCTATATACCACTATACTTATATACTAACATGTATGTATCATACATATATAAGGCAAACTTTTGGTTCATCATCATCATCATCATCAACAGCCATCTTTTGTCCACTGTTGGACATAGGCCTTCCCCAATTCTCACCACGACACTCGATCCTCAGTTTTTCGGACCCATCCGCTTCCCGCCAACCTCTTTATGTCGTCGGCTTTAATTTTGGTTACTTGTCTTTATTTCTTTCGGGAAAGATTATTTCATAAAGCAGTATAATTTTCTCAAAAACTATATATATATATTTTTTAATTTAGTACTTAAAAAAATAATTAGGTTCTCTGTGTTAGTAAAGGGAACTTCTTGTCACTGCGTTTTCGTAATGATTAAAAATATTACTTATTCAATATTGAATCCTTAATTTGATTTAATTGCTTCTACAGGTGAAAAAAAGCTGCCTTATTTTAAATCAACTGCAAAAGGAAACAGGTTATAAATTCAATTGTTATTTTCTGGCTTAAATAATTGGAATTGAATTTTAACTAGGAATACCTCCGACATTCTTTGCTCATTGTAATAGTAAACTAAAATAACTTAAAGAATATTAAACATTAACATAGGAACTAAGAGGAAATTATCACCTCCACTCCCGTATTCGAACCGGAAGCCCGTTTGTAACAGTGGTAACAAAACTGGCAAACATGTGATAATTGATGGGGGTGCGACGTCCCATTTCGTCAGCTGTCTCCCGATGATGACGTTCGAGATGAACTTATGGTTACGTTTATATGATGCGACACGATTTCTTTAAATGTTTATTCTTTAAATTACTTTGTGTATTGGATTTCGTTTAGCTGCTCGTTTTTTTTCTCTATTTAGGCAGACAGAATTAATCTAGAGTTAAGGCACT
>HE670995.1:13691-24152 GCA_000313835.2 Heliconius melpomene melpomene
TTTTTATTTATCTAACCTTATTTTTAGCTTATTAAGGCTTAAATTTATTTTTCTACAGCTTATGTATACAGATGTGTCGGTTATTAAGTTATGGAAAGAAAAGGACTTTATATGAAACCCATAATTGTGTTTTTGTACGATTTCCCCTGCCGTTGAACTTCTGTGTATTTCTATAGTGCTGTGGGCAATTATTAGCAAGTTGCTGATTTTTTTTTTCAAATCTATTACATTAATAGTAAGAGAGTTTTATTGAAACTAGATTTTATAGTTCGTTTTTGAGATGTTTGTGAGATTACATTAACGTTTCATCCCATATATTGCTGGGTAGGTAGAAGGAAGTTAGTGTTGAGACATGTCGTCACTTATTTTTCAAGACATTGCAAGTGAATGGTGGAACTCACCACCTCGCTTTATCTTGATACCAAAGTGAGGAAATAGTACATTCGCCTGAGCGGAAATAGAACTCATAACTGCCACATTTACAATCGACATTGCGCTACAAAGGCCTCGCCACTTCAGCAGTGGAAAATAAATAAAAAAATTGCAAAAAGCACCACATCACTACACTCTCCACAAACATAGTGAAATTAGGAAGTTAAATGAGTACAATGTTAACTTTTCGTAAAAAAATATATAAAATTAAATTACTAAACCAAATTTAAGGTTCCATTAACATTCAAACTCATAAAAAAATAAAAACTCCCGTTTTCTAATTTCTTCCATATTTACACAAACGTACCTAGTATTAGTTAGACTTACAAACATACATTGTTATTTAATTGTCTAGTTAGTTAACGACTGTTTCAGTAATAAAAGCAAGTTAATAAAATGTTCCTAGTACTAAACTTTATGTAGCGGTTTTAATTTTATAATTTACTCCACTTATATTTACAATGTGGTTATAACTTCTGTTGTTACCTGAGTAGCATCACCTGTACGTGTGATGGTTGAGGGTTCAACTTCCATTTATTTTATCTGTTTTAAGCTTCATACATTCATCTTCATACAATCCTTCTTGGGGCTTACGTTCTTAACTGGACCTTGCTCCAGTATAGATATTGTATTTTCGAAGATCAACTGTGCTCATTTTACCTTCTTATACCTTCTTTGCCATTCTTTCATCACTCATTCAGTCAACATGTAGCCTGAGCTCATTCTTCTTTAATCTCACTGTGATATCCCCACTAGTACTAGAATACTAGAGGTAGAAAAAGTTATCATTGATATCAGGTTAAGAAAGAAATTATTTATCGTAATTCAAATCGTATAGACGATATTTCGTATTATATCTAATACAAAAAAAACTAATGCTAAAATATTATTTTCTAATCTACATAACATGCTATTTAAAGATATTACAAAATTAGAGACGAGAGTCTGTAGCGTATATAAATATGATGATAGCCAGGTTCCAAGGTAAATAATTGAGATTAAAGAGACAATTCCCCTTAACTTAAATAGCTTTAATTAATATTAATAAATGTAATCGAACCCACAATCATCCCGTTTATAGGGAAATCCTTTGCCGCTGCGCTACGACGGTCTTTGTAAATAATACTTTAAAATAAAAATTAAATATTATTCTTATATAAAACCATTAAGTTTGAATTACTTAACCTCGATATAATCATGATTGCATACTTTTAGTGATTAAGGAGTACGATAACATTTTTTTTTAGTCTGGAGATAACATAGAATCTATAATAAATTATCATCTATTTCTTTAGGTTGGTTTGGTTTTCGTTGTGGCGCAGGGGGTTTTGGGTTCGATTACCCTGAGAGGAATATTTTTTTTTTTCTCACTCTGGTGACGACCCAGCGTTGAATTCCATCACTCAACACGCAATGCCTTGAGAATATGGCGGAAAGTGTTTTAATGGGAACGGATTGTTTTAATACTAGGTTTCAAGGTTCCTCTGCCTACCCTGATATGTACAGGATACAGCATGAAGATAATAAAATATTTTATAACCATGAATAAATGCATATGGGGCATGCAGGTGTTCCCCATACCCCATGTTCATAACTGAACTATTACTATTAACTGAAGAAATATTATTTTATTATAATTTATAATTATAAAATAATTATTTACACTAAACAATTCGGAGATAGCGGAGTGATTTATCACCGGCTGCAAAAATTATCTATACGCTTGAATATGAGGAAATATAATAAAATCACTATATTCTATTCTGCGTCCAAACAAATATATGCAAATTTTAATAAGGAATTAGGCAACATTTTGCATACAATCGTCCAACGACAAGATCTACCAAAATACGACTAAGTTTGTTTAAAATAATAATAATATTAATAATCTTGGGGAGAATTAATTATGGTACAAAAAGATACTTGAGGTTTTATCTCCAATGTCTTTGTATAAATTGTTGACAGAGTTCCGAAACTTTCTTCCAAGTAATTCCAATTAATTGTCCCACACAAAGGGAACCGATAAGGCGATGAAATATTAGGCTATTTTATTTTATGCAATCTGTCAATAATTATAAAAGAAACGAGGCCAGAATGCGTGTATATAAACACGATAGATTACAGGTTCGATTCCCACACGTGAAAATTAAATAGTTCATATTTTCATTTCTTCGCTCTGGTGTTGAGGCAAAGCAGAGTTCAGTTCTCCCACTCAATAGGCAATGCCGCCATAATTTAGTGCAAAGTGAGGAGCGGAGTGTTTTAACACTAAGTTCCCTCTGTCTATTCCCTACCGGGGTGAATGTCAGTATTGAATATAAAATAACGTTTAATAGTAAAATTTAGTTTTTTAACTATTATTACTGTTGTTTTATTAAAAAATTACTGAACGACACCATCGACAACCATAATTATTTATCATTGTTAAAATACTTTCAACGCAAATTGAACTCCAGTACCTACCATATTTATAAAACCCATTATTACTTTTATTATATAACATATTTTAAACAATACATTTTATATTTTAATCTCGTTCAAACAAAAAAGTATTGAATACACCCAAAAATGCCGTACAAAAATCCATTTGCTGACTTCATAAAAATAAATTCCGTACCGTTGAGGTTAATAACTCAAATGAACGAATCGCTGCGAAGCTGTGAAACGCGTTTTTTAATTACACCACTGTTTACTTTTTAATTGGCACGAGAATTGTATTTTTGCTTGGAAAATTTTCATTTTCATTGTTTTCGTACGGATTTCGGGTATGGCGAGCGGGGGCCATTATCACGTTGTGAGATTTACATGTATTAATGATATTTTTATATCAGATGCGCTGGTGAAAAAGCCAAGTAATGCATTATATTAATTAAGAACAAATGAATGGATGTTCGTAATAAATCCTGAATATATTTATTGTAAATGTATGTATTTTATATATAGTACTAGCGGCCCGCCCGCGGCTTCGCCTGCGTAAAGTACGTTATTATAAATTTCTGTCTCCATGAGTACCTACGTCCTATAAGTGACGTCCATGCAAAATTTGAGACTCCTAGCATTTGTAGTAACGTAGTTTCATACAAACTTTCAACCCCAAAAATAACCCCTTAAAAGTCGAATATTGCAAATTCCCGTCTTAGTGAGCACCTACGTCCTATAAATAACTCCTATGCAAAATTTGAGATTCCTAGCACATGTACTTTCTGAGATTTCGTGATGAGTGAGTGACCTTTCGATTTTATATATATAGATAAAACTTTTTCTTATTGAGCGACTGACGAAAAACAAACAGACGAAGCGACTAGACTTAGAAAATTTAACATATAGTTGAGAGATTTTTTTGAAAATCCTACAGGAACGGTAAAAATGAGATTTTCCATTTACTTCTTTATTTTCGTCTGTCGTAGCGTAGTAGAAGGCCGAACTAACGCGATGGTTGAAGGGCTCGATTCCCAATCAGGGAATGATTGTATTTAATTTATTTTTAGCTAGCGATCCAAAAACGGCTTCGCCTGCTAAAGTTATTGTTATATTGTAACTAAATTATACAATTATTTTAGACACATTGTAGCCTCTGTCATTTTAATGTATAAGCTATTAAGTATAACTGTAAAGTTGCATCTAATTCCGTTCAGTAGTCTTTACGTAAAAGTGAAAAAAATGTCCATCTTCAGTAACTTTCACATTTATAATATTAACAGGATTAATAGGGTTCCCCGCTCTCCGCTCGACGATGTGCGGTGTTGAAATCCGCCAATCTTTATCGTTATCTCTGCCTAACGTGCTATATGGGTTAAGAGCGTGAAGATGCGTATTTCAAATTTCTTTTCTCTTTTCCAAAATTTAAAGAACAATTAAATGTACCAAAACTTCTTTAACAAGCTCGTTGTTAACAGTGCTATCGTGAGACTCGAACACTTGAAAATCTCTTTTTCACTTACAGAACACATTTCGGAATTACTTCGACGTTTAAACTTTGTTATTTATTATTTTAACAAAAAAATAACAAGAAAATAACTTTAGTGCCAATACATGTTTTTTGTAAAATAAGTAATTAATTACAGTTATATCATTAAACATCAGTAATTTCATGACTTTCTTCCTTAAAAAGGCAATAGTTATTAGCTGTTTTTTATATGCTGTATATCGCACTTAGCAGGATAGACAGAAGGAACGTGGGAACCTAGTGCTAAGATATTCCGTTACAATTAAGCATTCTGGTGGCAATATTTAATTTCCTCGAATATTTATTTCGTTCTCTATATGTGGGATATAACGTAAAGCCAAAAAATATTATATATAACGATGAATATGATTAGGCTAAATATTAATATTATTTTATATACTTTTAGTGCGAGGCAAGACCATGACATGACACATTACAACCATCCTTCACGTTTATAGACCAGGGGGCTGCCTTGTTTTAGTTGATTACACAACTCGCCCATATAAATAATTTATGAGATACGATTAATATTCCATACTTACATGCACATTTGTCTATAAAACTCATAGCGGAAATAAAAATTATATATTTTTTTATTTTTTATTTGATTATATTAATAAACATTCATCAAGAGGAATCGGGAATCAAATCTGTAACCAATGCTTTACATTCTGAACATTTGCTAGTTGTCTACAGTCTATATATTGACTAATATTATAGGGGTTAATAGTTTGTTTTATTAAAAGCTCTAACCTCAGAAACTTATGATACGAATCGAAAAATATTTTTGTGTTAAAAGCTATAATAGGCTACATTACATCACGTTTTTCATTTTGATTTCACCATGTCTTAGATAAGAATTCTTATATGTTCAATATGATCTTAGTTATTTTAACTTAATTTAGAGGATGAAGTCGCAAAAAAAAAGCTAGTGACACCATAAAATAAAACTGAAATGACCAAACAGATGACGACCCAAAGTTTTCCTATTAGCAGAAGTGAGGTTTTTTATTCAACGTAATCTCAAGTCTTTGTTAAGTGACAGCTGCTTAAATGGGATCACAAACTTTGGCTGTTCAACAGGCAATTTAAGGAAATTAAAAGACCATCGCTTCCTTCCAGTATCTGATAATGTCTCTCAGACTATACAACGCTTAACGCGATAGCTTTGTCAGGAAAATGAATTCTAGTCAGATAAACCTTATTTTGATGGGATTCAGAAATCTTTGTTTGAGCTTGGAATTATACTGTCATAGTGTAGACGTTTAATAATTGAGATAGTATTTTTTTGAACGAAAAATGGAAAATTTTAATTTTGTAGGCTATCACATTTTTTATATAAATTTATAACAATAATAAAAGAATTGGGATTATATATCAGACTGTAACGTTAAGAATTTAAGTTCGATTCTCACTCGAGGATACCAAGTATTTTCATGTCTTCGCTCTGGTAACAAGACGAGGCTTGGCGTTGTGTTCAATTTCTCTACATGCAACAAAAAGTCGAGAAACGAAGTGTTTATCTACTATCTTCACTACGATTTTCATAACTTTAGCCATAAAATGATAGTAAGCTAGAAAAAAATACTTAAAAACTTATTATTAAATAACCCAATAATCCATTAACCCTTACAAAATAGTTATATACAACTTCACCCCCATCACTCCGCCCGAGTTCGATCAGTTTTTGATGTAGTTTCATAAACCAGTATGTTTTAAGTTCGAGCACATCCCGATATTAAACGTTACACGCAAAGTTTTGAGAGCTTTCAGGAACACTTATGGGTACCGATGGTTATCTTGGAAAATCCAATATAGTTTAATAGTAAGTAGCTAGTATATTTTTTTATGAAGTTTTTATATGGCTAGATTGAAGTTAGCGCTTGAGGCCAATGGTAGCTCAGAGGCGCTCACGCGGCGTTGAATTCCGCAACTTATCACGCTATGCCTCCAGAATTGTGTTAGAACAGAGGAACGAAAGTGTGTAAATGGGAGTGGAGTGTATTAACACTAGGTCCCCTGGCTCCCTCTGCCTACCCTGCTACGTGAGAGGAAAAAAAGGATTCGCAATCATAATCTATTTACGCAGCCGAGCCAATCCTGGCTACTTTGCTACCGTGTTAAAAATATAACTATAACTAGAAAATATAACGTAAAACTGTTGACACACAGTTGCGATTTGAAGCTCATTAAAAGTTTATTTCCATGAAAGTAAAGGAAGGAATTCCAGTGTCTAGAGTAATAAGTTTTTGTGAATAATGTGCTAAGTTGGGAACGAGTGCTGGTTAAAATTTGTTCAAATTCTTATTGCAATGCAAAAATTATAATTTAAAATGTAAATATGTGTTCTGGGTTCGATCCCGACTTCCTCGAGGAAATGAAATATTTAATTATGTTTATATTTCTATTTCTTCGCTTTGGTGTTGAGACAAAGGCCAGGTTGAGTTCTGCCACTTAACACGCAATGAGAATTCGGCGGAAAGTGGGGAACGGAGTGTTTTAACATTATGTTCACTCTGCCTACCCTGCTGTGTGCGAGATACAGCGTGAAGCTGATTTAATTTTTTTATGTAAATATAAGATCACGTTATAGTGGCTCAGTTAGCCTCAGTGGTGAAGTGTTGGGTTCGATTCCTGCTCAAGAAAATGTTTATATCTACATAATTTATAGATTCTCTTTCAGTAGAATAAAATAATATTTTCAATTAACTATTTATAATATTGCAAATCCCATCCCATTGCGTTGAGTGCCGGTTTCAAACATTCAGCGGAAAGTGGACAGAGGAAGTATCTTAATGAGCACGGAGTGTCTTAACACTATGCTTCCAGGTTCTCTCTGCACTGCTGTATGTGGAACACTATTTGAAGCTAGAAAAAAAAAAGATTTTTAAGCATAATTTCAATGTAGTAATTTAATAAGTACGTTAATTATAATAATCATAGCTTAAAAACTGCGTTAATTCTAAAAAGTTCCTGTCCCAACATTTAGTGACAGAAGACAATCATTATGGCATTTGTCAAATTATGTAACTTTTTGAATCTTTCTATCACAATGTATATATATTTTTTAATATTATTTTTTACATTTTCTACCAATTCTATTTATTGTCAACACAATTATTTAAATTACAAACTGTACAATGTGGTTCCAGTGGAAAGATTTCAGTTGAAATTTCTACAAAGCTTAGAAAACCAGAAATATATAAATGTGATGTTTTGGTCCAGACCTTTCAGGCTTTACAATGACGTCCAAATACTAGTAGGCCCGGAGGATTGTGGACTATTCAAGGAAAGATTACGGCATTTCAATTTGAATGGAACTCTGTTAAGTGATAATATACTAGGGTTAGTTCTTTTTTTATTTATTAGACAGGTTTTACTGTTAACGTGTTAATTGTAGGTTCGATTCCAACTCGAGAAAATTAATTATTTTCATTTTTTCGTCCTGGTATAAAACAATTTTATGGAGTTTATTTAACAGTGTCAAATAAAAAACTCAATTTCTTAATTTCATTTTCACTGTAGTATTCTTTGTAGGGTTCCGTACCCTAAAAGGGAAATAAGCAACTCTTATAAGACCACTTTGCTGTCTATCTGTTCAAATCTGTTGTCAAATTATCTCTTGAAATGTGACATAATGTGAGAACTTACAATATAAATAAAGGAAAATATCCGAAAATTGTTTTTTTTGTTTAGGTTTTTTATAGAAAAAAATCATTTCCTATAAATTTATCAACTTTTATAAGTTATACTTCCCGTTACCTTGGATTCAGAAGTTAGTACGGAAGCCTTATGGATGAGTCCGACTCAGACTTAATCGGTTTTTTATAATTTTAGACAATTTGAACGTCAGAAAGTGCGGAAGTACACACGACTGAAACTAGAGACCTTTTCATGGGACGCCTATCACGATCTTGAAGGTGTTTATCAGTGGATGACCGATATCACTAAATTATATTCTGATAAATCAACTTTGAGGACTATTGGTAGATCGTTGGAGGGCAGAGAAATTTTAGCTATAGAAATTAGAAACCAAAATGCCAAAACAGTTATTGTAGAAGGTGGTATGCACGGCAATGAGTGGATAACTACTGAATTTGTGACTTACCTGGCGTACCAACTCCTTAATGCGGAGAAAACACTGAACAGCAAATTGCAGCAGGTTACGAAGAAATACAGGTGGATGTTGATACCTGTTCTTAATCCCGATGGATATGACCATAGCATGAAAGTCGTAAGTAATTTATATATGTTTATGCAATAGGTGCTCTTCCATTACTGACAGATAAAGTGGATCTGTAAGAACGCATCGTATAAAAATGAAATTTATTAATTATGTAGGCGTGTGACCTCTAAGACACAATTTCCCAAAATTAGGAATGTCAGGAACAGAAAAAATTTGGTATTGTCATTTTGAAGACAATGCAATTGTAATTACGCGCTACTACTAGTACAATTTCAGTTTAAATTTTATCTTCTTTCCCCTGCCTTTAATCCCGGGGTTTGCCAGGGTTTGTCTACATTTATTCTACTTTGAACGATATTCATTAAAATACTGTTTAAATTAAAAATCTATTATAAATTATTTAAATCTATGTATATATATATTTTTATAGTTAACTTTTAAGGCGATTGATAAGTCTTGTGACAATCTCTGTCACATTGTATTCAACATGTAGATATTTTATCATATATATTAAACAAAACCAAAGACCTTTAACTTTACTGTATAAAAAAATGATAATTTAGAAAAAAATATATAACGAAAAATAAATATTTCAATTACATTTTACTGTATTCATATCTTAATGAATTTATTTTATTACTATTACATAACATAATCCTAATTATTAAATAGGATCGATTATGGCGTAAGAATAGAAGAAACCTGGGAAACGGCACATTTGGAGTAAATTTAAACAGGAATTTTGACTACAATTTTTGCAGTAAGTATACAACACATCATCAAAAAAAAACAGCTTCACGCTGTATCACGCACACAGCAGGTTAGGCAGAGGGAACCTAGTGTTAAGACACTCCGTTCCCCAATTTAAACAAAAGTGTCATAAAGGAAACACTAGGTTTCCAAATTCCCGTGGCCTTGCCTTTTCTTATATATGGGATACCCAGCGAGAACCCATTTTTTTATTATTTTACGTTTTGGATTAACAACTGTTGCTATATAGATAATATTTTCCTATATTTTTCTAATTTCTAGAACATGATGGCAGCACTGACCCCAAACACGAGTATTACTGTGGACCTCAGCCCTTCTCAGAGCCCGAAACGAGAGTTTTGTCTGAATTCGTAAATTTCAATAAAGACAGCCTGAAGTTCTATTTCTCCATACACGGATATGGACAGAAGATCATCATACCCTATTCTGATAGGGTGAAGCATATTGAAAATTTCTCTGAAATGGTATTGTTTTTTTTAAATATTTTTTAAAATATTATAATATTTTTCTGCTTCACGCTGTATCTCGCACACAGCCTAAGTAGACAGAGGGAAGTTATTAAGATACTCCGCTCCCATTAAGAAACTGCTTGCCATTCCTCGCTTTCCGCCGAATTCTGAGGGCATTGCATGTTGAGTGGTGTAACTCAACGCCGCAATGAAAATATTTTATATTTCATTTCCTCGAGTTGGAATCGAACTCATAACCTGCGAGCTTACATTCACACGCTTATTTTTACTATTATATAATTTATGTTTTTGATTCCGTTGTGGCGCTGGAGTAGAGGCATGCAACATTAAACGCGACGATTGTGGGTCCGAACCCATGAAGGGGAATGAAATGTTTAATATATTTATATCTACACACTGGTAACAAAGCAAATTACAGCGTTGATTTCAAAAATAACTTAATGGGAACGGAGTGACTTAACACTAGACTCCCAGGTTCCCTTTGCCTACACTGTAAAGCTAAAAACAAACATTTTTCTTGCTCTGAATTTCACTATTGAAAACGTAGTGTCTCGCGTACAAGCGGAAACCAGAGAACTAACTTAGCAATGAGTTATCCCTACCTATCCTGCTCTGAGGGGAAAGGCGTGAAGCTGCTTACTACACATATATATATA
>HE670996.1:0-10134 GCA_000313835.2 Heliconius melpomene melpomene
AATTAAATGCGTTTTTCTCTAAAACTATTCGCAATTTCGAAATTGTGTTAAAAGCAAATTTTATCTTCGTTTAACGTAGAAATTTAATAAAGTATTTTAAAGGATAAGGATTAATACCATTATGGAAAAATATCCCTCACAATAAAAAATATATTGAAATTACAATTTTTAGACAGAAATATGATCACTACACGTTATCCTTAAAAAAATCGAATATGCTGTCGCTGACTTTTTTGTAGATCTTATTAAGAGAAACAATACTCCAGTACATTATTTTCATGTAGTACTTACCATTAAAGCAGCGCATGCGCGAAAGTGTCTCAACGGGTAGGACTTTAGACACATTTATCGTACTTATGGTAATTTACATAAGAATGTACAAATAATAAACTATATATAAACCTTCCCTGAGAAATACTCGACCTAATGGTGAAAACTGCATCAAAATCCGTTGGGTGGTTTAGAAGAAGAAGAGTTAGAAAGTTCAGACAGACACGAAAAGCGACTTTGTTTTATAAGATATAGGATCTAACACCCACGTGCATTGTATATGTACTGGATAATATGTGCATTGACGTCAACGTTCAAAGTTGAAACGCGCTCGTTCCGTTAGTTACATTAATCGATTGAGACTGTGCCCTATATATATTCAATGGCATCTGTCTTGTTTATCTATAGTTCATTCATTTGAGTAAATTTAATTTAATTCTGCTTGTATAGTTTTTTTCATATTTCATCAAAGTTGCTGTAGGTAGGTACCTTAATTGGATGTTTTCTGTTTTCAACTTTTGTCTCTTTTTAACTGGTAGGTATAATGATGTAGAGGCAAAGCGTAACGTTGAGATCCGCTACTCAACACGTAATGCCTCTAGAATTCGGCGGAAAATGGAGAACGGAGTGTCTTAACGCTAAGTTATTGCTGTGTGTGGAATACAGCTGATTTAACAAATACGATATATTTATCATATTTACAACATTATGATATATTGTCGTTAGTTTACTATCATAATACTAAATATCATTGATTTAAAATTCAGTATCAATGGCTACCACTATTGTCACGCGTGTCACGTTCGAATTGTCACGATATGTGGTATTCCGTGGTCAGGAAACTTGCGTGGTCAAGGAATCTTTACTAACTTACATAAGTATGTGCTTGCGTTACGTGAAGATGGTAACGAAACTTGTGATTTACTTTAAAATTGTGTTAGTGTATAATTTAGTTAAATTATTTTTTTTTCTAATTTAACAATGTCATATAAATCTTTCATAAATATGTGAATATAAACGCGACAGGTTGTGGCTTCGATTCTCAGTCGACTTAGTGAAATATTTAATATTTTCATTTCTGGAAAAGCGTTGAGTTCTGTCTCTCCAGACGCAATGCCCCCAGGATTTGACGGAAAGTACGATTTGACGGGAACGCAGTGTCATAATACAAGGTTCCCTCTGCCTACCTTGTTACGGGATACACCTTGAAGTCCCGAACAAAACTAACTGCCGAAGACGCTTATAGATGAGATATTTAAGATATTAAGATATTTTAGCTATTAAAGTCAAGTGTTGCACCTTGGCCTCAAAACTCATTTGTTTCTCTCCGCTGCCTGCAACGCTTGATGGGGGCCGACCTTGCCCTACACTCAATGGCGGACATTTAACATTCATTGGTCCGTGTTTAGAGCCGGAAAAAGAATTCAGAAACCTGTTCTTAAATATATGTAGGTTTTGTGGGTTATTATATAAATTATGTTAATTTTCCTATAAATTGTTAACTGTTTGTGTTCTTATTCGACTGCGCGTCACAAGAGCGGAGCCTATTATATAATATCAATGATAAGGAGATCTGTAAGATTTCAATTGGTTGAAGAAACGATCGCGACTGAATTTTTTTTCTTGTAATGCAGTCGGGTTTTAAATATTTTTTCTAATCTTTACCATATATTTTTTCGTCCAATTTATATTAAGTAAGGCAAAATAATAAAATATTGTTTATATTACGTTAAATATTATAATGTAATCAAAAACATCTTGCGTATCGGAAGAAATACAGGTAATTATTATTTACTCGCGAATGCAGCCAGGATGCAATCATCACGCAACGCGAACAGTTGAATAACCAACCTAATAAGCAATTGAAGCGTGTGTGGTTGTTCGTGTTTTGTTACGACATAGCTGCTGACCACGTCGACTACGCATGTAGGTACAGTGCGGTCGACAAGTAGTGGATGTTTCGGAAGTTAGTTGTAGACGATTGTGGGTAGATTTGATTTCAGAAAACCTAACTAAGTCTGAAAACAAGGTTCCCAGGTTCCCTACCCTACTTCTGTGCAGGATACAGAGTCATGCTAATTAAATATGTAGTGCTTAAATGGCTAGTATAGAATTATATAATTAAAAATAAAATATCAAATTTAGGTACATAGAGATATATAAAAACTGAGAAGTTTTAAATTAAAAATGATAAAAAAAAGCATAAAAATTGATTATTTGAAGGTTTTTATATGTTGCTCACTGATGTATTATGTATTAATGGCTTTTCAATTACTGTTTAGCACGTTACATGCGAGTCAAAATAAGTGACGGTCGTGAACTTTAATGTTGGGAACAACATATTAAATTTGATTTTATTTTAACTTCACTGTATCTGGCACGTATCACTGTAGTTAAAGGGAACCTGGGAACCTAGTGTTTCGTTCGGCTCCGTTTCCATTAGGACACTTCTATTGCCCATCCGCCTCGTTGTCCCATTGCTCCTTTCCGCCGAATTCTCGTCAATCGTCTCGTGCATGGTGGAACTTAAAGCCGTGCTTTGCTTTTTTACCAAAGCGAGAAAATTACATTCTCCCGAGTGGGAATCGAACCCACAACCGTCGCTTTTACAGTCACTTATATGATTAGGTTAATTTTTATCCATTACTTTAAATATAAATAGACTAGTGGACCCGGATTTATTTTTATAAGGATGAATATCAAAATATAAGTTCATTTTGGGTGACGTTTTCTTAAAACAACAAAGAAACTTTGCAAACCGGTGCTTAGCAACGACGGTTGTTATTAACATGGCAGAATAAATTGCATGTCAAATTAGAAAGTATTTAAATGTATTAGTTTATATGTGTAATGTAATGTTATATAGCCTATAGCACTTCTGAAGAATGCAGCTTTCATACAAAACAAAAACATAGTAAATCGGACCAGTAGATCCAGAGATCTTAGCGTTCAAACAAACAAACAAACAAACTCTTCCGCTTTATTATATTAGTATAGATAAGTATTAGTCGTAGTACGAATTCAACATTTGTTAAATAGTGAAAGGATTGACGTGAGAGGCATTTTACATTCAGTTTTTTATCGGCATCTTCACTTTAGTTACGCAACGACATCTGTTTTAGTGTTTTAACACGTAATAAGTGCTTACAGGAACAAAAAGAGTTTGTTTTGCAGCAGTTGAAGAGATTTAATCAGTTGGTGCTTCTCTTTTCTTATAATTATAACATTCTGGTTATATATAACGATGTAAAGCTATATTAGATTTTGTCAAGAGCGAACTTAGTTTAATTGCTATCACGTAAAATTGTATCCCTTATAAAATATTACCAAGAAAATAAAATATAAATAATACTAAATCATTTTTGTTAAACCTTTCATTAATTATCTCTCTATTAAATTTATTAATAGAAATATAAAATGAATTGACATACAAAAAACCTTCATAAATAAACAATAATTTTTATATTTTTATACAATATTTATTAAGAACAATGTAACATTAATTTATGCCAAGGTTAGAAAAATAAAGTTAATTTAATTTGACATTGAAAATTCAATAGAAATGCAAGTAATGGATATGAATAAGTACTTTCGCTTTTAATACTTAACGCCGTTTCCGAATTATTATTTGTTCTTATTCTAACTCGAACAAAAGGAAACCTTTTATATAATTGAATATAAAATACTTTTATGACAGCAATGATAGTGAAATAAGTATGGGACCTAATCGTGGTCGGTTCCACGTAAAAGCAACAGGCGACTGACATGCCGTCGTCGTAACAAAGGGAATTAAGCCTGAAAGGAGGTCGACTTGAGAACATAAGGGGACTCGGAGTAAACCTCCGTAAAACGGCGGCGGACTTAGCAAGCGCGTTGACAGCCCAACTGTAGGTTATCATCCGTTGGGGACAATAAGACTGTACAAAGGCCTAGGATATCTTTGTCTTTAGTTTGAGGTAATGGCGTCTAGCCCTGTTAGGTAACTATTTGAAGAACATTGTTGACGGTAGTCACATCGTGATTGTTAATTTTCCTGTTGATAATAATGTAGGTAGGTAAATTAATTATAATTCTTTTAAATTTTCTGCTCAGATAGAAATATATGCGGTATTTCTATCTATTTTATTTGATGCGATGGAATTAGATGTCGCATGTTCTGAGACGGTTTTCAACCATGCTTTTTGCTGTTCATTTTGTGTTAATAATGTTATTTAAATAAATATTCTTTTATATTTTCAATAACTGGGATCGTTTACTTAAGATATTAGTGTAATTGGAGTTTTAAGATTTTATTGTAATTAGTTTATTTTTATTGAATATATACGAAAATAGGCAAAGGAAACCTGACGCTAGGACACTCGTAACTCATTTCGGAATCGAAACCACAACCATTACGTTTCCATTCGGACAGTGCCCCACTGCGCTACAATGATGTCAATGCTTAAATAATATACAATATTTAAAGTTATTTCATATTGTTTACAAGGAAATATAATACCAACGATCCAGAGCGAGGATTGTAAATTTTGTGACTTACAGTCAACATTTACAATGCAGTGGGTGTGTTCGTTTTATGGCGCTAGGAGGTTCAGGCCCGCATACAAATTACAGGTGGCACTTTCTCGTTTTACAACATCGTTAGTCGTACCGAAATATTATCTAGCTGAGTGCTTATATATGTATGTAGATAATGTTTAATTATACTTTGTTTTTGTGCTTTTTTTTACGTTTTAAAGGAACACTATTTTTTTGTCAAAAATAAAATCAAATCAGCTTCACGCGGTGTCCCGCACGTAACAGGATAGGTAGAGGGAACTTAGTGTTAATACACTCCGTTACCCACTTTCCATCGTATTCTAGAGGCATTTCTTGTCGAGTGTTGTCCATGGTATTTTTTATTTAATATATTTTCGTTATCGTGGTGAACGATGATAGAGTCTATATAAATGCTATGATTGTGGGTTTTATTTCACTCGACTGAATGAGTTAATTTTATTTCTTTATTCTGATAATACAATTCACGGTGTTTAGTTTCGCCGCTGTCTCGCAACACACGATGTCTTGAATTCAGTTTATATAGTATTTGATTGTACGTATTATTATAGTTTTTTTATTAGTTTTTAAGTGATTATTAACACTATCAAAAAAAATTAAGTTCTAATTTTAATTTGTAGAATGCGGATACAGCAGTTATAAAATGTATTATTGTTACATTTTTGTAATTAAGATTCACTAAAATGTGGGTTAAGTGCTTCTAATAAAACAATTTTATTTGGAATATTACAACTATCTTTATAATATTTGTTAATTTATCTTTTTAATGAAATAATATAGCAAAACACCAAGACAACCAAGCAACTTATAATTTAAATTTACTTAAAGCATATTTTTAAGTATCGTTTAACATATGCAATAACGATTACTGCGACATACTTTAAAATGCTATTTTAAAATATATGACAATGTATAGGTATGTTTTAAATAAGGATAAGCGACCGATATGTTGCAATAATCTCAAAAGTGAATCGGATAAAAGAGAAACCTCATTAAACAACAAGTGAAAGTGCCTATACAATTTTGTGGGTGAGATTTTTTTATTACGCAAAGATTGTATTTCAGTGATTTTTTATAGATTTTTAGTTATATTAAATACTAGCAATCCGCACGCGGCTTCGCCTGCTTGAACTAGATAATTCTTTATTTACTAATCTAAACTACTTTTAACAATATCTACGTTAAAAACTAAAGTTACAGCCTCTTTAACAAAACAGGTATTTTGTAGCAAATTTTACCGATTTTTTTATTGGTATAACTTTTTTATTTAAGAAACGATTGAAATAAGACAAACATTAAATGTATATTATTACGATATTTTCCAATAACAATATTGAAAACTGCATTTAAATCGGCTTAGCCATTTCTGAAATTAGACAAAGAGTCTAAAAATTTAAAAATCATATTTCCTAAAGACATAGATAAATTATAATTCCACTGTACCTCGACTGGAAATATCCTGTTACAATTAGGATTAAGGCCATTTCGATATCTCTGATGGAAAGTAAAAATGTTAGTATATAATACATCAGTCGCGGGCTGTTTAATTTGTTAAATTGGAAAGAAAAACCGTACTGTACTCGGAATTAACTTTGTTTACGGAACGCACTCGCTCGTAACAAAGGATCCCTCCGTCGGAAATAAGCGAATGGAATAAATGAAATGTCCTATAAAGTGAATGGGATGCGGCCGTTCGTAGTATTGTGCTTATTATACTGCAGCCGTTCCCGGGACTACTTGGATGTTACTTTGATAGACTTTATACTCTGTGGCAATCGACTGCCGGATTTTAGGATTTGCGGGGCTAATAGAAAATGGAACGTAATGCGCGAATAATGAACGAGTTTCGGATTATTATGGGTTTACCAATTTATTTATTTATTTTTTTTGGAATAATGAGTTTGTTATTATAATCTGTAAATTATGACAGATTATGTTTTTAAAATTAATTTCTTAATTGAGTGTTGCCAGTTTGGAAATTAATTTTTCTAAAAATATATTGTTATTGTCAATAATGCAAATGTAAATGCTATGTAATTAAATGGAAATTTAATTTTAATGAGTTAAAGTTAGAAATTTAGAAGCTGTATGTGGCAATTGAATGCCATAAGTATATATAATTCGTAAGGTCGCGCTTCCACCAATGGCAGCGTATAAGATGGAGCTTAAACTGTTAAGAAACAGGACGTCGGCTGGAGGATTATTTCTAATACCTACTTACGTCGTAAAATATACAATGTTGGTACACTGTTCTGATCCGGCTTTGTTTTAATGAATATTGGAGTTAAACAAGTCGTTAATAGAATTCTGTTCCGGTTCATTTGTTCTTATTGGGTGTATGTTGTGAACTTTGTTATAGGATCTTATTAATCTTTGTCATTATTTTGCGAATTACATTAGGATATGATATTTTCTTGGGAAATTACGAATTTCCTTTGGCCTAAATTGAATATTGAAGAGGTTTTTTGATATTTCTTGTATATCTAAAATTGAGATTAACATTTAGGTTATAAGATAGTTGTCTTACGTCATTTACCGCAACTCATCTCTCGCAATTTGCATTATAAGCAATAAGTCTACGTTCTCCTTTTTCTATTTTGTGGGGAAATGAGCGAAATTTATCTTTTTATAAACTTATGTTTGAAATGTTATTATTCTGTTGAACGAACAATCGTCGCCAATAGTAAACTAAAACTCTCCTTAAGTATGTAACTCATGTTGACGACTTTATATAAAGCTTGACGCACAAAATCTTGCGATGTTTTTCGCAGCTACACGCTGTATACATCATATAAAAGGGAAGGCAGAGGGAACCTAGTGTTAAGTGCCCCGTTCCCCACTTTTCGCCGGATTTTGAGTAGCGGATTTAATAACATATTAAAGATATATTTTGATATTATATCTTAATCTCTATATCATTTACCATATAGTATGTAGCTTTTATAAATTAAACGCTTATTTCCCCAAAGGATTCATTAATCATCCACGTCAGCGCTTATACAATATCTCCTTTGGGTTTAAGACCACTTAATTCCTTTTTAGACAACCGGATTTTGTATAATAAAGTGCTTTTTGAATAAAACAATGGCTGTTTACCTATTGTACGCGTTCAAGTGTAAATAGAATCGTTATTCTTAAGTTTAAGAAATTATTTGGATTATTTATCTAATTTCTCGATCATTCCTCCACCCAACATGCAATACCTACAGAATTCGGAGAAAATGGGGAATGGAGTGTCTTAACAGTAGGTTCCCTCTGCCTGCCCTGCAGCGTCAAGCTGATTTTTTGAACTGATTGTTTTAGATGTTTGTATTGAAAAATTTGCACCTCCATGTTGTATGTTGCATATTGGTATTTAATATTTTAATAAGGATTATGGCTACAGGTTGAACAGGCTCATGTTGCAGTCTCTAATGTTATTTAGCTTTTGTTAAGACTCTATTTTTTGAGAGAATAGTGATATATAATGATGTATATACCTTTACAAGTTGGCTTTAAAAATTATGATGATAATGAAAAATGCGCCAAGACGGCCACCCGTTTTATTTATTTTAGTTTAAGAAATATTTTAAATTTTTACAGTTTTTAAGAGATACCTACGTATTATTACTTATAAGGAATTTAAAATTATAAGAAGATATGTGAGAATATGTATTAATTACGTCCGTCTTGCAATTAAAATATTTACATCTCGAGTTACGTGCGACGAGGCACGTGTTTAAAATAGTGGAATTCCTAACGAGACATGGTTTTTATTTATTGGAGTTATATATGTAGTTGGAGAAGCCTATGTCCTATATGCCCAAGTTGATATTTATGATTTACTTACGTAATATTATCGAATATTTAAACCTTCTAATTTATTTTTTCTATTGGTTGCATCATTTGATGAACATTTATGGAGGTGTAGGCATAATAGAATAAAAAATAATAATATTTTTTTCCAAGTTTATAGATTTACTGTAAAAATGTTTTCACAACTTCAAGCTTCTTTTTACATTCCCGTAATTTTCGGGGTATGCTTGTTGAGAACTCGACGCCATGTCATCATCATTCCGATGGTGGTATCTAGTGGGTATATAACCCACGACAATAGCGTTTTCAGTCAGACGCTGCCCTACTGCGTCACGATGACCTCACCTGAAAGCAATCTATTTTCGTTCATATCATTTGTCTTACGTTATTTTGGTTTTTTTTTATATTTACTTAATTTATACTTTTACTTGTTGCAGGTATGTCAACATCCTTTTTATGCCTTGTGCAGCGAAAAGTTAAAGTTTGTAAAAGTAGGTAGGTACTCTACATATATCTTAAATATAAGATTATTCAACTATACTCGTTTTCCTAATACCTATCTATAACCAGGGTAGGTATACAAATGTAATGGAGAATTAGAAAGTTGTCACTTTTTCAAATAAAGCGGATACGAAAAAAGACAGTCTATTTACGTTTAACCAGATATTTTTTTATTTAAAAAATCCTTCAAATGGGAATCGAACCTACATATATCAAATACACGTGAAGCTGGACACTTCTACGCGATGATGGAACTATAAAACATATAATAACATATAATTTTATTAACGTATAATCTATATGCGTGTCGTCGCTATGTTTACATTATTAGATGAGAATGGTGCCGTGCGATCTATAATGTAAAACATCATTGTATTGGACGCGTCAATGAACGGTTGTTTTGAATTAGATATTAATGGATGTAAGAAAACATATGTACCTATAATGGTATTTTATATTTATGAATCTATTAATTTATATGTATATTTTTATCATTCAAGAAAAATAATTTTTATTTTTTTTAATATAAATTTAATGTTAATACATACATACATACCGTATTCTACTTTATTTTCGTTTTTTTATACTTTTGCATGCAAATAAAATATGTAAAAATGATTTAAATTCTTTAAAATATTTATTTTAGCGAAGATATTAGAAGAGATTTTAGCAATACTTCCTTGCTTCTCTCAAAAATAAAGTTAATTTGGAAGTAAATTTTCCTTAAGTGACACTCTTATAAGAAACCAGCGGACCCGGACGCGGCTACGCCTGCTTGAAATATAAGAATATAATTTCTATAGAAATATAATTTCAATCTAGATAAAATGCTAAAAGTGACTATTATATTTATTTTCATAAGGACGAATATCAAAATGACGCGGTAACGAACGCGGTCGCGTAGCGACGACGGTTGTTATTAACATGGCAGAATAAATTGCATGTCAAATTAGAAAGTATTTTAATTTATTAGTATATATGTGTAATGTAATGTTATATAGCCTATAGCTACTT
>HE670996.1:10234-31996 GCA_000313835.2 Heliconius melpomene melpomene
AACGCGGTCGCGTAGCGACGACGGTTGTTATTAACATGGCAGAATAAATTGCATGTCAAATTAGAAAGTATTTTAATTTATTAGATATATGTGTAATGTAATGTTATATAGCCTATAGCACTTCTGAAGAATGCAGCTTTCATACAAAATAAAAACAAAGTAAATCGATCCAGTAGATCCAGAGATCTTAGCGTTCAAACAAACAAACAAACAAACAAACAAACAAACTCTTCCGCTTTATTATATTAGTATAGATATAACAAAATATTAAATTCAAAATAGTTTCCATTTCACGTTTAACACGAGAACATATAAAAGCCTCTTACAAACACTGTAACTGCAACGTTCTGTATTTATTGATATAAATTTCAAAGGCAAGTTCCAGTGGTGACCGCCGGCTGTACCTACGAGCTACGGGCCGTTGCTTCAAAGCTGTTTACACTGCGGCCTATTTGTCTTTAATATACACACGGACGGATGCTCCGACCTGCGAATTGTTAGTTGCGTTGAGATTTACATGTATATATATATTTATTTATAGGCCAGTCGTGGCGCTAATTGTGATTGTAAACGCAACAGGTTGTCAGTTCGATTCTCACTCGAAGAAATGAAGTTTTTTAAGTTTTTTAAAACAATAAAAAAATTAAATTGTCATTACTAGTTTACGAGAATAGCGTGTTTAACTAAACACTCTTCAGATTAATAATATTCTTTATTCTACTAAAATATATTAGAAAAAAACATTTAGTCCAGAAGAGATCTCTTTTATTGCTCTCTATAAGAGATCTCTTCCAGCCAACCAGTGTAAATGGAGCAAGTATGGTAAGTACATACATATGGTACAATTTAATGAATTTAGATCAGATTTGTTTTTAAAATAAATAATAAACAAATAAATATAATCTAAATGAAAAATCAAAGAACCATAGATTATAGATACTCTTCATTACTCGTTCCTTTGATAGTTGTGATACTAAGCTCAAAATATTTATTATAAAGGATTTCTTGACATCGATTCGAATTTACAAGCCTTTCCTTTGCACGTGCCTATTTATATTATAAGACCACAAAGGCGGTCTTTATTTGATATATTCTGAATACCCATATTAAAATGCCCATATATAAATACCCAATTGAGTCATATCGGATGTGTGGTTTGGTGTGTTGATGATAAGCATTTTACTTTAATGATAACATGTAGTAAATGTTATCTATGGCACTTCTTAGTATTTTACTGTTATTTTCCAATGTGACTTTATTATAAGCGACGAGTATACCTTTAGGAAACTGTGTAAGCTCAATTATTCATATTCTTACAAGATATAGGTAGGTTGTGGGTTCCATTCGCACTGTAGGAAATATTTAATATTACTATTAAAGCAGAGTAGACGGTATAAGACCATGATGCCGATTATCATCCCCTTGCCGATGGTCTGATACCGTCAAAGAGATTTCTGAACTACTCATTATTAACGCTTTAAGGCAAGCTGATGACGGAGGCGTGGAAGCATCTTTCATATTTTAATGTAATATTTATTTTTTTTCCGCTGAAGTGAGAGTTAGTTCCGCCATTAACACGCAATGCCTCGAAAATACGGCAGAAAGTGAGGAGAGGAGTGGCTTAACACTTGGTTCCATCTGCCCATCAAGCCAAGCCAGAAAGAAAAAAAAATCTATAATAAACCTTAGTAGTTCATTACGAATACGCCATACCAACAATTACATAACGCTTACATACTTACTTATTCGAGTATGATTACAATTCTTATAAGTAAAGAAGTAAATTACTTCCGAATCGCCACACGCGACCAGACAGCTTTTTTAACCGGTCGAGTAATGCTCGCAAACTCGTTCCCGTTGACGGCTAATTGATCGGAGGAAAAAGGGTGTTTTAGCGACGGGAAAGCGCAGTCGTTCACGAAGATAATAAAACTAGATGAAGTTAAGATAAAACAGAGAGATAGAAATGTTACAGTACTGTATTTTCACAGAGAATTTTAAATAGTGGTACTTAAAAATTATGATTCTATATTTATTTTTTTATGGATATATATAAGCTTTTATATGACATTATTTTGGCCAGACTGAGTTGGATCCACAAACAAAAGAAGTCATGGTTTTTGTGTAATAAAAAAATATCATATGACCATGAAAGGAAAAAAAATATAAAATAATATAAAATAAGCCTTTATTGCTGTAAACATTTTACAATATGGTGTGTTCTCATTTATTTACCGATTGTACTATCCTATTTCCTATTATTATATTATTTGATTTTCCTTAATTCTATGCGAAGACGATCGGCTTTCGTCAACAGCTTGTCTTCCGACATAGGCCTCCTCTAAACCCTTCCATTTCTCTCTATCTCTCGCTATCTTGATCCATTCTGTACCAGCTACTTTTTTTATTTTATATTATTTTATAGTCTATAATATAATTTGGATACAGCTGAAACCAATTTCATTCGACTTTGCTTCAGTTACACCTCACTATTCCAATAATCTGAATTCAATAGGCTCCTTGCTGATCAGCCGGTCGCAAGGATTGAACACCAGAATGTAACATGTCAAAGCGAATAGCGAGCGGAAGACGAGGCAATATGTGGTGTGCCTGGGGGTTGAAATTATTTAATCGGTCAAAGTAGTAGGTTCGTACCAAGCGGTGCTTCCCCTACAAAGTTTCAAAATTTAACATATAATATATACCATTCTATAATGTGCATTCGGATTTGTAATTGATTCGTGTCTAGTTTAAAATAGTAGATTCTACGCGTTCTCCTATGTAGGTCGGTAGGAGTTCCGCCCCTCGAAACGCAATGATTCCAGATTTCGGTGGAACGTGGGGAAAAGAAGTGTCTTAATAGGACCGGGGAGTCTTAACAATAGGTTTCCTCTTCCCGAAGCTGATATTTATTTCATTGGAAATGATTTTAAATCGACATTGCTCAATCGCAGTCAAAAGTATTAATATAAAAATAACTATCATTATTATTAATTTAAAATGCGAGCAAGCGATTGCATTTATTACGAGAGAATATTTTATTCTCATATATGAATATTATACGGCAACACCCTTAGTGTTGGATCATTGTTAAATATGTACATCTCAACTGAGCGTATCAGCATTCTTTACATAAGAACAACTGCCTATACAATTTAATATATAAAATACTTTATATTAAATATAGTATATTCATTTTTAACATGTAGATAATAAATAAGGCCGTCGTGGCGCAGGTGCACAAGTGTGTGACTGTAAATGCTAGTGGTTGTGGGTTCGATCGCCACTGGAGAAAATGAAATTAATTTAAATTTATTCCGTTGAGTTCCGCCAATGCCACCAGAATTCCGCGGAAAATGGGAAAAGTTACGTATAATTTGGCAACATTTTTGCAAAGCGCTCTAAGAAAAATGTTTGTTCGTACCTATCTTAAATAGAGCTGATTTAAGTTATTTTTTTTTAATAATTATAACTAAGTTGTACTTTTATTACATAACAATTAAAATCATTATAAAAATAACGATAATATAATACCAAATTTTTAGAAATTTTCACATTAGGAGACATTATAAGTGCGCTGCAAACATAAAATATTAAAATATACTAATACAGTGTATTAAATAAATAATCAAGTAGTTGAAGCGGGCGAAGCCGTGGGCGGGTTGCTAGTTCCTTATATAACAACAATTGCCTATATTTTAATATATAAAATACTAATTACAAATTCGTATTCGTTTGTAAATATATTCGTTTAATATCTCGCAACATAATTCAGACATAACTGGTTGGTTTACCTCAAACGTGTATTACAACTAAGTGGGGCGCCACGTGACAGGATCAGATCTTTTGACAGCGCTTTAATAGGCCAAGTTGCAGGCGCCCCCGACGGCGCTTAAACTTCTTAGATAACTGTATGCTAGTTAGAAAGCAACATTAGGTGCTTTTAATTACCTGCTTTGCCTCTGACGAAATTGATTAACGCTGTCTAATTAGGTGGGTAGTTTATAATAAGTTTGTGTCTTAAAATGTGATTGAGGGAGGTGGGACATAGCAGGATAGGAAGGAGAAACTGGGAATTAATATGACACTCTGTTCCCATTAAAACACTTCCGTTCCCAATTTTCCATGCCGTATTCTAAAGGCATTGCGTGTTGACAACGTAATTCGAATATAAACTGGTTGGTTTACCTTAAACGTGTATTACGACTAAGTGGGTTGCCACGTAGGCCAAGTTGCGGGCGTCCCCGACGGCGCTCAAACTAGGAAGTTGTAGGAAGATAATGCTATGCTAGTTAGAATGCAACATTAGCTGCTTTTAATTACCTGCTTTGCTTCAGACAAAATTGATTAGCGTTATCTAATTAGGTACTTAGTTTATGTGGCAGTTTAATAAGTTTCTCAGTTCTTAAGATATGATTGAGGGAAGTCGAGATTTAGTTTTAGCAGAAAATGCTACTCGTAACGTTATATTATTACGAAATTCTTGTACCTATTCAGATTTTGGTGGTGGATTGCCTTAATCTGGTGGTACTTTTATAGGAATTTCACGCTCTATCACTTTGCAAGGTAGGCAGAGGGTGTTTGGGAACCTCGTTTCTAGACACTCCGTTTCCCATTACAGATACAGATCATGTAGAGATAACCACTAAGATGTGTTCTTAGATGTGTTCGGTTTTATCTGATAATTTTTACCTTTTTACCTTACCCTACCCTACCCTACGAACTCTTATATCTTATTAGTATATAGTCAAATACGTCTCAACTGTGCGACTACAGTTAATATAATCCGAGATTTAATTAATTTAATTAGTACAAAACAAATAATATTTGAATGTGCTCTCACAGTCGAACACCAGCTACAGTGTGGTTTCTAATCGAGACATTCGACAGGACCAAATCGGTTAAGTTGCACACTAGCCCGGCGGCTTAGAAAGTTGGGCTTAAGATAGGTTAATCTAACCAAATGCATTCACTGTTACATGCACGAGTATTCTGTACGTTTTGTAACGATATAAACTTCCTTATTTGTTCTTAAAATATACCAACGGGCCAGTCGTGGTATAGGAGGGTGTGCCTGTAAATGCGACAGGTTGCGGGTTCGATTCCCACTCGGGAAAATAAAATATTTAATGTTTTTATTTCTGCTCTGGCAAAGCGCGTTGAGTTCTGATACTCAATAAAGTGTATATATCTATGTTATATGTTAAGTATTGAAGACGTATCATTTTTTAAACGAAACTTATTAAAATTATTTATCGGTAATAAAATATTTTTATAGGGTTTTTGTAAAAATATAATAAGTATAATGATAAACTTAAAGGTAAAAATTCTATTTTGTCTTTCGTCATAATTTAATAAGTATATTAGTATAAAATAATTTTAAATTGAGAGATTAACTGCTTATGGGACGAAATTAGACAAAAAGACGAAGATATGCGAAGGTTGTCTCGGTTTCTTTATATGGCAACGATAATGAAGTTAATATTATAAATTGTACTCACTTAGAAGTGTTGAATAAAAATGAATAATAAAAATATTAATCGTTAATATTATTTACTATTAAAAGGAATAAAAACGTATGACATTTGCGTATATCAAAATTTTTAAATATTTAATTTCCTCAAGTGAGAATTGAACCCACAATCTGTCGTGTTTACAGATATACCATATGCCCCTGCCACAACTGGCCTCATATAACATAATTCAATTGTCTTAATTAATATTATGTAAATATAATATATAACATTGTAGATACATCTATTGTAGATATATTGTATTACCAAGTCGTCCTCGCCAGAACCTTCACGCAACACTGCCCATATTGCAATGGCCAATGCAAATGGTTAGATATTCAATTTACAGGGTCCATTTGATAGATCGGGATATAAAGTTAGTCTATATTGCCTAATATAGGAGTGATCGAGACATATTGTATTAGTTATAGATGCATATGGGTTGTGAAGACGAAATAATTGTTTTATATAAATTATATTTATATCAATATAGATAAAATGTTGGTGTTGCCGCTTTGAGCTCCGCTGTTTAATATGAAATAAACGAAAATTAGGTGGAAAGTGGAGAAAATAGTGTCTTATAGACTGAAAAAATATATATACCACAGCAGAATTTTATTGATATTTAGTTCAAAAAATTGATTGTTTTCAATTCACACACTATTCGTAAATATAAAAAATAATATTATTAGCATTTCGGCTACATGTATTTTAACATTAAGGCTTGTTGCGTTGCCACCGTGTCTAGAGCTCTTGCAAAACACCGACATTTTCGAAAGGCTAACTCTAGACTCACAGTTGGGTGATGTTGTAACTTATTTTATTAACTCTTACTACGAGATATTAATCAAATACAATGAAGTAAATAAATTTTGTGTTGTTAGAATAGTATTAGGCGATAGCCCGCGTAGGAACTCGACCTCTACCTAGAAAGGTAGAGTTACTATAGAATATACATAAATTATTATTTATGTGTAGAGGTAGATATGAGTTAATATATGTAGATGTTTCTCAAAGTGTGTCTACTAAAGAATAACAATTGTTTTTTTGTATTGATTGGTGCCTTGACACCGTTAAATAGTCTGTTTGTACATGCGTTTGTTGTAGGTTCGTTCGCTCGTATTTTTTTAATAACAAATAATTGTTAACTCGACTGTATAAAAATTAACTATCGCGATCAATTTAATTTTTAAGGTGTTTCTTATAAAGATATAAGTAATTGTTTGATATGTGTTTTGTGTCGCGCGGTAAATAAAAAAAAACCGCCATTACAATATGTTTAACACAGACAGAAAATAGAGAACGAAATGTCTTAACACTTGGTTGTGTGCTATTTGCACCCATAAAGAAAAAGATAAAATATAGAAAAGAATTCTGCATAGATCTATATAATAATGCTAGTATTTTAAAACTCTTTTAAGTATAATACACAGTAGGAGTATAATAACATGTGAGAGAAAGCTAAATTGGAACCATAAAAGTTGTAAAACTCGAGTAGGTAGTGCACTCAGATAACGGCTTCGCTAATAAAAGAATAAGATCTAACCGGAAACCGTTATTTATAAGTTCCTTACATCATATTTCTTGCCATACCAAACGGTCTTCCACAGCTTTATAAGACTTTTTTGTATTTTTTTACTCAATAGTTTTAAGCTCTCAGTTTGTACCTATTAATCTCGTTCTAAGCGAGATTTTGTAATTAACTTTAGAAATTGATTGCGATTTATTTATGTTTTACTTGTAGTTTTACTTTGTATCTCGTATATACCAAGGTAGGAAGAAGGAACCTGGGAACCCAGTGTTTTAAAACTCTGTGTCCATTGAGATACTTTCGTTCTCCACTCACAGTCACACGATTGTGTCCACGTGTCCACGAGCCACGACTGGCCTGTGGACGTCATTATTAAGTTAAATAAATTACAGAACAATACTATTTCAGTAACACAATGTTAAAAATGCAACTTTAAGCAAATGGCTCCTTGGCCATTATGATAATTTGATCGTTTCCTCTCAAGCGCTTTATATTAGTTTTTGATTGCTCCTTCGCGTGACAGGTTTTATTTGCGGTCAAGAAATAAACAGAACATCGAAAACGCACTTTTTAACTTATACTTATTATATATTTAACTAATGTAGACGTAATGGCTAACATGAGGACTATTGTAGTAGATAATCTGTCTTGAAAAATTTTCCTTCTTATTCTTTTTCGTCGTCTCAAAGTTGGAGATTTTATTCTCTGTTAATAGCGAAACGATGACAAACTATTTTCTTAGTATTTGTTTAAACTTCACCCCCGTTTCACACACATAGAAGTGTAGGCAGAGGCACCTGGTAACCTAGTGACAAGACACTACCCACTTTCCGCTGAATTCTGGAGGTAATGCGCGTTGAGTGGTGGTTGAGTTCCACGTTCGCTGCTAGTAATTCATTCTCATACCATAATTACTCTTCAAATGCAATAAAAGCACTTTTGCTTTAACAACAAAACATTCAATACCTGGTTTGAATACCACGATTGAATAGAGGATAATCAAAAGATAATCTACCCTACAAACATTAAGTACATATTAGGTACATAGGGCTATAAGTACTATATGCCAGCATTGGCTTTTATCTCGAGAAGTTATCTCATGTTCACCATACAAATGTTTATCTATTTGCATTTCGTAATGCATCGATGTTTTAGAATTTATAATATTTTAGCTTCAATAGAATTTATATTTTTTTTATTTTTATTAAATATTTTAGGTCAGAGAAATAATTTACTTAGGATTATAAAAAAATCGATATTTTGCAGTTATTCATTTAAAACTGTAATTGTTATGTCGAATATTTTAATATGTAATTAATAATTATAATTTATAGTACAACTTCCTTTAACTACATACTTCGAACGTTTATGTTTTACCAGTTTAGACCAATTCCTTATTTTTTTTTATTTTAAGCAAATGTCGGTTTTTTGTTCTTTGGTTTTCGTTCTTCTAAAAAATCCTTGAAATTGATATTTGCAAAATGGAATGTACATAATTGATAAGTTATACTGTAATGTAATTAGTATCTGCATGATATTTACAATTATACGTTTTTTCATTCATAATTTCTTAGAAATATATGGATATATGTATATATGTTACATATATTGGAATTGCTCTACTGAGTTTTTACTTTTTTTACTTCCAAAGTATACTGATTAAAAAATATTATTGAATATAGGTATCATAAAAAAGGTGCCAACCTTAGGCCAGTCATGGCGGAAGGGCATAAAACGTTTGGTTGTAAACGCACAGATTGTGGGTTCGATTCCCACTCGAGGAAATTAAATATATAACTTTTTAGTTCTTTGCTTACTTTTTAGTTCTTTGCTTACTTAGGGATACAGCGTGAAGTTACATTTTAAAAAAACAAATTCTAATTTTAATATTTCTTAAATCAAACGGTATGTAGGATTAGTGTAAAAAATAACGTGTAATCAACGGGACTTGAAGATTAAAAGCTTTCAAAGTTCCATTGACCCGACACAAGTACAAATTCGTTATATGAATGGGAATCGTTCAAATAATATCGCCGTGTAAATACTGTTTGGCTTATGCCCAACTGATGGTTCGCTATCGAAAACTAATATTAGCAATTTTATGATTTCACTTTATTAGTACTTCGCATAATATAGAAAGATAAACCGGATATTTTCGGTTTAAATAAATGTTAATTTGAAATTTATTGTAAATATTATTTTATTGATGTAACTTACCAATAAACTTATAATATTTAAAGAGTGATGGACATGGGCTTATCTAGAGATAATTTCTGGGGATGGAATGGTTTTTAGATTTGCATAAACATGTTTGTGTAAATAAAAGGCAAATTTATTGTTAGTAAAATTTCTGGGGTGGGTACCAGATATGTAGTAGGAACGGACCACCTGGCCCCGTCTCCTCATACGCCCATGGCGATGGAACTAAAAGTGTTCATTGGTTTTAAGTCTAGATCCTAGAATTAAATTAAACAATCCTATTTAAATAAGGGAGGTTTATTAAATAATTCTATGTACAGACGTAGAAGCATAAAGATGTTTAACAAAATTTCAAGGAGAAATGAGTACATTATAAGAAATTTAATAAAAAAACTTCAAATTACAAATATTATATTGCTGAATCTGGCTAGAAGACGATGTTTGACTCTTAAAAGCCATATTCTTGAATATAATTATTACTTTGTGTTTCAAAAGACACCTCTGGAGAAGACCATGTCACATTATCTCATGAAGTAATGAGATATCAATTATTAAGTAACATATTTAACCTGTAATATATAATGAAGAAGTAATTAATATCGTGCGCAACCGGACTGGTTCACCTTAGTATCTCAGCTTGGTACTTCCGTCTTAGCACGACTTCATATTGCTAGCTGTTCGAAGTAGTTTGATTTGATTATGACAGATGATTTGGATTTAATTTTGTTTATGGAGTGGGCATATGGAATAATAGTGTTAAAACACTCCTCCCACTTTTTGTTTTAGTGCCAGAGCGAACGAGCGAGCGAGAGACAAGTTTGATGTTTGGATGATGATAATTCGTTTCAACTTCAATTCTCACTTTTTTTATAATAGGTATATTTTTAAAGTTTAGTAATGAGAACTTAAAAAATGTTTTAATAGCTTTATTCTCGGTTCCGCGGTAATACAGTTTCCGGAATAAACCGTGCCTTAACCGGCTGCATACTACAAGGTGTCTTTGTCGAATTCCTTGAAATCATAATTATATCTAGTTTCAAAGATATTATTTTACATTCTTTAATAGGTATTTTGCGGTAAAAATGTGAAATATATTTAATTCGTGTACGAGACGACAATTTTTTATTGTTATGAAGTTTTGTACGTTTCATAGACTGTTTTTTTTCAACTTCACGCTGCATCACGTATATAACAGGGTAAGCAGAGAGAGCAAATACAAACAAACAAACACTTAAGACACTCCACTCCCCCACTTTCCTCCGAATTGTGGATGCATTGCGTGTTAGCGGATCTCAACGCAGCCTTTTGCCTCGACACCAGAGCGAAGAAATTAAAATATTAAATAGTTCATTACCTCGAGTGGGAATCGAACCCACAACCCACAATCTGTTGCGTTTAAAGCGACAAACTTTTGTCCCCACGGTTGCCCACAAAATAGATAAAGTTTTAACTAAGAAATACATACATTTAAAAATATTTATCAATTATTCGCGCTCAATTACAATTTCCCAACAAATGTCAAAAGTATTGTTACTAAGATTGCTTTTTTATGTAATACTCGAACACAATCGCACTACTAGTACCTACCTAGTAATCGCAAAGGTCACGGGTTCGTTGCGCAACCACTGTGTCAGCGTGGTGTACGCATTCAAATGTATGTATGTATGTATGTATGTAGTTGAAAAGTGAATGTGAACACGTGACTCGCTCGCAACGTTTATACTGATCTCGAGTAATTGCTTGGATGGACGTTCCTACGCTTGTTTCGTTAAGTTTCTATGTGTTTTTTGTTTTTTGTAGAAATATAGTGTAGTGTTCTGTGATCTTTTGTGATGTGGTTAGTGTTAGTGTCTACTGGTGTCTAAGTGTCACGTGCTTCTTGGTTGAGGATAACCTGAATAGTCATTTTTGGTGTTTAGTATTCCTGGTAAGTTGTTTGTGTTATAAATTAATTAATTTATTATATTCGCTTCGCCGCGAATTTGCGGTTTTAAGGTAATCGATAGGAATAATATTTATGTACATATGTTTAGTTATAAATATATTTTTGTATGTAAATATGTTGTTTTGTTTTGTTGTAATTAACTACGGTAGTTACATTAATATTTCGAATATTTATTTTAAATTTGATATTTCATATATATTCAAGCAAATGTTTTATTTGTTCTTTAGTTATTTATTTTGCTGGAATGCCGTTATTCTTAGGACATTGCTTGTTGAGTGGTGGGTTTACACGCTGCACGCTTGTGCTCCTTCGCCGGCTTCTAGTTCTTAATTAAACATAAAAAGACTTATAAAATATGTAACATATTTAGCTTTGTACCTATAGCGTATTGTAGTAATCAGTATAGCAATACATAGGTAATCCCGAACGTCGCACACGTCGTGTTCATATTTTATATATGGACAACTACTTGCGAATATTTGGTCAGGTCAGTGGGCAACCCGCCAGGTGCAATGTTTACCCTGCCACTTTTGAATTATTGTTACCGCTGCCACGGCCGCGTTGCACGTCTTTTTAAAATTTATCTAAGGTAGCTTATACGAATAGTGTGTTATAAACTCGCTGACAGTTTATGTTTTACTTTATTATATGGTATACTAGCGGCCCGGTCGCGGTTACACCCGCGTGAACTATGTTATTATTAATTTCTGTCTCCATGACTACGTCTTAGTGACGTCTATGCAAAATTTGAGACTCCTAGCATTTGTAGTAACGAAGTTTCATACAAACTTTCGACCCCAAAAACAACCCCTTAGAAGTCGAAAATTGCAAATTCCCGTCTTAGCGAGCACCTACGTCCTATAAGTAACTCCTATGCAAAATTTGAGACTCCTAGTACTTGTAGTTTCTGAGATTTCGTGATGAGTGAGTGACCTTTCGATTTTATATATATAGATTATGTTTGTATTAAGAAAAATATTCTTCTCTACGTTTTTTCTTCTTGTTGTTAATATATTCGTACGTAATCTTGAAGATTTCATGTGTTTAGGGTTCCGTAACCAAGGAGTTAAACGGGATTCCTACCACTAAGATTCTGCTGTCTGCCTGTCTGCTTATCCGTCTGTTAACCAGGCTGACATCTAATAAATATTTTTTTTTATACTTAATTATTTAATAGTTTTCCCCTTTTATATATTTAAACTGAAACTTGTACACATACAACTATAGATGTATCGTATATAACAAATATAAAGCGGTTATTACTAAATTACCTTACATGGAAAATAACAAGTACCAGTGGTTTTCCTGTTTCCGGAATAATTATTCTTTATTAGTTCCAAGTGGTGGTGTTGTTCTTCGAGCGATCGAATTATATTGTGCACATAAGACGTCTGTATATACGAGTATAGACTCGTTTAGAACTGGTATTACCCACTACACGAGTATTTTATTAATTGCTACTAAGATTTAATAATAATTCTTAGTTAGAGCTTATTATATTCTTGTTAAAGACTAGTATCCGCTCGCGGCTACGCCCGCTTGAAATGAAAAACAATATTTATACCTATATTAAGAAGTAAAGTTTAAGTTAATTCTATAAAACAGATATTTATAGCAATGTTGTCAAACAAAACTTAATTATTATTATAATTTCATTTATTAAATACCACCAAAAACATTTTTTCTTATATAAAAATAGATATAGATATATAAATAATTTTTATTGTAAGCAGTAAATACCCTTATAGAATTTTCAAATGTGAATAAAAAAGTGGAAACGAAAAGGCATATCTTCCAAGCGTTTAACGTAATATGACTTACGAGCAGAAGTACGGCGGAGCTCCGATACAATATTCGGGCTTGGATCCAAGCCGGCGTGCCAATTCTACAACATGCCCCCGGATATACGATTAATACTCTATTGTCATTAACTTCAGTGGATTATCTTATTGTTCTTTTTTTATTTTTGTATTTTTTTTATTACTTGAGGAAGTTGTGGTGTTTCCACACCGCACGAGCGTGTGACTGGTTGTGAGTTCGATTCCGACTCGGGGGAATGAAATATTGAATATTTTCATGTCGTCGCTCTTGTAATGAGGCAAAGCTAGGCGTTGAGTTGTCGACGCGGCGGAAATTGGCGTACGGAATTCTTTTAATAGGAACCGAGTGTCTTTACACTAGGTTCCCTACCTGCCATGCCATGCCATGCCTACCCTAATTTTTGGCCCCGAAATAAATGACATCTTATTATTAAATGTACTAAAGGTTACCCCAGAGAACTAAAGTTTACATTTGCATTCACAAATGAAATCTATATAAAAATACATATCTATAATATTTTGCATTACATGTACATTATAAAAATGCTTATTCACTTTTATTGCAATTGCAAAAACTGTTTAAATAGAACTAGATAAATATTTTAAGTGATTACACCTGCAATGATGATAGTAAAATCAATTAGATGTGATGTAATCATCAATTCTATAGCGTTCTATAAATAAAGCCTTTTACGTAATGTGCATACTAATATAGTTAAAAGGGTGAGGGATCGAATGAGAAATAATAGTCGGCAACGGCAAACTAATACGGAAGAGGTATTGCATTGGGTTTAGTTTGCCGTGCAGGTAGGTGCTTGAGTTTCCGCAATGTTTACTCTCTCCGTATTATTATTTCTTTTTATAAGAATAAAGAATAATATTTTGCTTTATAATGTGAGTGTAAAATGTAATAGTTTTTATATCGAGTTTTTTTTAACAATATTAAGAAATTTTTAAAGTATATTATAATTTGTGTATGAAATTTATAGTTTAATGACCGTTTTGGCGCAGGGGCACAAACGTGTGACGGTAAACGCGACGCTTGTGAGTTCGATGCTCATTTGAGGATATGAATTGAAATTGAATTCCGCCAATACGTAATGTATCAATATTTAGGCGGAAAGTGGAAACGGGAATATCTGAATGGAAAATGGAATGTCTTCATGCTAGGTTCCCAGTTTCCCTCTGTTTACCCTGCCTGCTGTATTGATCATAGAATGTGCTACTATTGTAATTATAACTGTATTTCGTTATGTTGTAGTTTCAATAATAAGCTAAGTTTAAAAAAGAAAGTTCACTTTCCATTCACCCAAAACGAAACTAACAATACCATACTTTATACAACATTGAGAATATTTCGTGGACGTATTGTAAGTTGAGGCTACTAGTGGTACAATGCCACAAGCGTGTAACTGAAAACGCGATTGTGGATTCGATTCCCACTCGAGGACATGAAATATTTAATATTATGGTAATGAGTCAAAAGCGGCGGAACCACTCAACACAAAACACTTTTTGTTTTGGAGTGGAGTGTCCTAACACTAGGCTTCTTTTGCCTAATCTGATTACATGCGGAATACAGTGTGAATCAGAAAACAAATTATAAGCATTCAGTGTAAAAAAGTTTAGACATTTTTAAGGTGTTATTCCACACGTAGGAAAGAAAAATATTTTTAAGAAGATCTAAAAATTTGAACCCGCACTTCTTGGAACTCTTGGATGATGGTATTCAAAAGAGGCACGTTCTAATCCCACTGCGTTTATTTTTTTATAATCTTTTTTAGAAATATTCGGTGTTAAGCTAACGAAGTGATTTAGTAAAACTACAGAGCTGTATCAACACGCGATCGTAACTTTAAGCAAATGTTCTAACAGATTATGAATAAGTTTGCCGCTAGAGGAATTACCAATTCGATAAAGTCAACACACGCGAGCAACTACTACTTGCTTGTGCTTAGGGTTTATACCATTTTTATTGTAAAACCACCGTTATTCGTATTTTCTTTTTCTTTTAAATGATAACCTAGACTTATCTTTTATCTTTTATTATATTATCTTTTAGTAAAGATAATAAAGATCGTTCAAAATACATAGTGTAGTATTTATTTTATTTTTCTTAGATCTGTTATATTGTTATTTGCTTGCTTAAAATGAAATAAATGTATTACAATAAAAAAAGTACCAAGTATTTATTTTGAAGAAATGTTTATTATACAAACGTCTCGTTAAAAGTTTTTTTTTTACGAGATACGAAAAGAATTTCTATTGTCGTCTTAGGACGGATGTATTCAAAGTTTGCCTTCAAAACTCAACCTATCAGAATCATTGTGAGTAAGGAATCCCGAAGAATGTTTTCCAAAAGGTTGTATTTGATAGTCTACTAAAATAGCGGCGACCCTAAACTTAAAAGAATGTCTCATTAGATGTCGTATAACGTGGTTCGGATCCCTCGTGGAGGCAACCCTGAGGATATCGGATCACACAAAGTGATTTTACCATCGATTGAACGAAGCTCTTCATATTTTATAGGTGATATTTGAGTTGGGGAGTTCCAACACTTTCTGTCCGCTTGTTAGTTTAAATAGGGGTTGCTTTGTGAAGTAACAGTTTTATGTAACTGATTATATGGTTATTGGAAACTAGCAACTTTTTAAGTTTTTTTTAGTCTTTATTTAGGTAGAGGGAACGTCGGAACGTAGTATTAAGGTACTAGGTTCCCATTACGACATTTTTGTTCCCCACTTTCCGCCGAATTTGTGAGGCGTTGCGTGTTGAGTGGACCTCAACGCCACGCTTTGGTTCATTACCAGAGCGAGGAAATGTGAATATTAAAATGTATCTTTTCCTTGAGTGGGAATCGAACCAACAGCCGGTGACAATGCAATCGTAGGCTTGTGCCTTGCGCCACAACTGGCCTTCTTGGTGTTGTTTGTATTATTAATATATTTCAATAGTTTATAGGTATAATAATAAATGCTTTATCCTGCATATCAGAGTAACATAGAGAAAGAAAGCTTAGTGTTAGGTCACTCCGTTTCCTACTTTCTCTGGAATTTTCTAAACATTAAGACCGACAGACAGACTCATATTAAAATCAATTATATAACAACAGTCAATTAATTGAATAAAATTTGATGCAATATTAGCTGATGTTTTTATCACTTTTAGAGAATCTCATCATATTATGTTTGAATTTGAAACGAGGTCAACGCGTTATTGGTATCGTGTTCACATGCAATCGGTTGCACTCATTTGAATATCAAACTAAAATAAGCAATACTATTATTTCTATTTCACTCATATTTGTATTTATAAATAAATATTTGATGTTTAGCTTTCATTTCATTAATTAAATAAATAGTATACTGTTTGTTGGTGTTGTGTTAAAAAATTGTTGGTGGAATATTGTTTGAATCTAGTTGTTGCTATAATTTGATTTTATTTTTGTGTGAATACTGATCTATTATAGATTTGAGGTCATCGTGGCGTAGTAGGACTGGGATGATAAAGGCAATAATGTAGGTTCAATTTTCGATTGGGAACATAAATAATTTCCATGGTATTGCTCTATTGTCGTTGAGTTCTGCCACTCAACGTGCAAGTTCCCTTAGTTAGGACGGAATACTTTGAATTTGAATAATTTGAATTTGAGGGTATGAATTATTATTTATTAATTTTAAGAAGCAGATTTTTTATGATGTATGCCCATCATACATATGATGATGGCGTTCTCCACTCTCCGATATATTTTTAGCGACATGCTCGTAAAATATTTCGTATTAAATTAAATTATTATTTTTTTGGCACCTAATTACATCCAAATTCTAAAGCTTTCATCCTAATTTTGACTTTCCACGCCATTATCAGATATAGCACTAAAGCAGTCAGTGTGGCATACTAAAGTTTTCGTCTAAATAACGCTGGAACGGAGAACCTACTGTCACTTGCACTGTAGGTACAAGTTCTGTGAAGTTAAAGCCCTGACGACAACAACACGTGTGAATTACACGGGCTTTAATGAGATACTACAAGTAGTTGATTATTGTAGGGCTCTTGACGTGAGGTTAAAGTTAAATTTCTATGTTACAACGGGTAATGCAGGTTTATGTTTATGTAGAAGTTGATATTATGATTATTTTACTTGATTAATAGATATTCTTACATGTAGATATTACACGGAGAACGGAGTGTCTTGACACTTATTTTCTCTGTCTATGCTTCTAATTGAAAAAAAAACCAATTGCTTTAATTACGTTCACAGGGACACGATCCACAATGATTCAAATATAGTTTATACACGTATATCCATACCTATATTATAAATTCGAAAGTAACTCTGTCTGTCTGTCTGTCTGTCTTTTACGCAATCAGGGCCAAACCGCTAATTTAATTGTGATAAAATACTCATATAGAGATACTTGAGGGTCGGGATGAACATAGGATACTTTTTTTTCTCATATTTGTAATATTTTCGATATATACCAATATATTAAAATACTTATAAATTTGACATGCACTTTATTCCGCCATGTTAATAACAATCGTCGCTATGGGACCGTTGCTAAGCAACGATTTGTAAAGTTTGTTGTTAGAAAACGTCACCCAAATTGAGCTTGCTTAACGCATCTCTCTATTGAAAACTGAAAATAATTTCATAAATATATTTAATAAATATTCGTATAGTTCAAGCAGGCGTAGTCGCGTTCGGGTCCACTAGTAGATAATATATCAATGATTTTTTTAGCTCCACACTGTATCCCGCACATCGCAGGTTAGGAAGAGGGATCCTGGAAACCTAGTGTTAAGAAACTCCGTTCCCATTAAGACAGTTCGAACAAATGAAATAAATATTTAATTTCTTCGAGCGCGAATCGGACTGGGAAACCATAACCTATCGCGTTTACTTGCGCCCCTGCGCCACGACTGGCCTCATACATATAATGTAGCTTATTTATTTATCATCCCTCCGTCTTGCAAGTAATGTACAGTACATGAGGACAGTCGTTCCAAGGTTCCAATTCACCTCTCCGGGAGTCCCGAGCATCATTAGTTTATGTCACCGTCGCCGGGAATACGAAAAGCAGCCATTGTCCGCTTGTCGGGGGCTGCCTTCATTTTTAAACTTCAAAAAGGGATTCTCTTATCCTATTTTCTGCTGTTGGATATCCCAGTCCGTACGATAAATTAGCCAGGTGCAACTCGGTGCTGGGATTTTTAGTTTCGTGTATATAAACAACATGTGCACAAGGAAAATAATAAGGATAATATATTATTTGTGTAGTTAAATATAGGATGTTGTTTATTGCGGATCGATCGATGTTTTATTATTTGCATAATTATTACGATTATTACTAACTAGTGGACTCGGACGCGGCTTCGCCTGCTTGAACTATAAGAATATTTATTAAATATTATATAATATATATTTTTTTATAAGGATGAATATCAAAATATAAGTTCATTTTGGGTGACGTTTTCTTAAAACAACAAAGAAACTTTGCAAACCGGTGCTTAGCAACGACGGTTGTTATTAACATGGCAGAATAAATTGCATGTCAAATTAGAAAGTATTTTAATTTATTAGTACATATGTGTAATGTAATATTATATAACCTATAACACTTCTGAACAATGCAACTTTCATACAAAACAAAAACATAGTAAATCGGACCAGTAGATCCAGAGATCTTAGCGTTCAAACAAACAAACAAACAAACAAACAAACTCTTCCGCTTTATTATATTAGTATAGTTCCCCAGTATGTGTCCGGAAGTAAAAAGTTTGAAGGGAGTGTCTTAATTTAACTTCACATCTAAGAAAGGGATAATAAAGTAAAGTCTTACTGCACTGTATTCTAAGTAAATGTTAACACAACGTTTCGTTGTAACACAAGGCGAACATTCACTAAAAATTTTAAATACAATGATCGCGAAAATGATTCACGGCCGCTTGCGAGTTGTGACGCAACGGTGAAAGTAAATTGAATGTTTCCATACTGTGTTACACTCTTTGACTTTCGATAATGTTGGCGCGAGAGGTATTTGATATGTTTAATATGTACTTATTTATATACTTAATTTTATTATTGTTTTTTTTAATGGTACTCGGAAACTAAGTGGTTTTTGTGAAATTGTAAGCTTTTTACGTTATTTATGCTCATCAAGCAAGAGGAAAAGTGTAGTGGCGCGGGTGCACTGGTTGTGGATTCGATCCCCACTCGAGAAAAATGAAATATTTTTTTATTTTCATTTCTTCGCCCTCGTGTCGAGGCAAAGCGTCTCATTGAGTTCCGCCACTCAAAACGCAATGCCTCGAGAATTCAGCGGAAAATCGGAAACGGAGTGTCGTGACACTATACAGAACGTGCAGAGAAAACCTTGTGGTTGTATTATTTTATACCTATTCGATTTTCCGCAAATTTTAGAGATGTGAATCCCCGACTCTGTGTTTTTTCTTATTAGACCGAGGAAATACCGACGTTATAAATATTTCCCCGAAGATATTAAAAACCACGATAATTTATTTGATTTTAATATGTTAAACGTAAACCGATAGCGCTTTCGAAAAGTTAAATATTGAGTTGTGGAACTTAATTCGACAGATTGTCTTTAAAAATATACATAATTTCAAATATAAACATTCGTCTTATATGATCAATTGCAATTTTAGTCCAAATATAAAGGCTAATTTATAAATCGATAGTCCCTAGGTAAAGCATTGAAAGCAAAGAAAAATCGCAAATATTTTTATTGCTGCTTTATTAAGATGTGTAGTTTTCATTATTTTATAAAAAAAATATTTTAAAAAAATATTTTCGCGTTTTTTAACATTAACGATAAGGAATCAAAATCTACTTTTCTTAGTACTTCAAAATAGCAATTAAAATATCTGCAATTTTTCACTTATATAGTTTACCTAGGGACAGAAATATTTTCTTCACTTGACCATTCCACCATATTTTTCTTAATAGTCTAAGCTCCTACCCCTAAGTCCTTACAGTTCATCCCAACACGTTTCTTCCAAACAATCTCATGTTAATAAGCCGGCTCAGAACTGTCAGTGGAATAGTTCTTTATTGTATCAGATTTACGAAACTATTAAAGGCGGTTGTGTGAAGTGTTCGCACCGAAAACTTCCGATACAACCCGATAATTAATAAAGTTTAACCTATAATATGTGTGATGCGGTCGAAATTGCTAATATTTGGAAGATTCTACTCTCTTGTCTATGTTTACGTGTATGTTTTTCGTATATTCAAAAGTATAATCTATATCGTGTTTTTTATGCATGGGTTCAATTTTCAACCAAGAATGTATATATTTTTTATAAATTTGCGGTTTTGTATTTTACTAAAGCCTTTCCTTCTTCCTGGCATTAATCCCGGCTATTACCGGGGTCTGCCTTCCTACTTAACCTACTCCACTTTGCACGATCTTTTGGTCCTCGGTGGTTAGACCATTGGCTCTCATGTCCTGCATCACGACATCCAACCAGCGCTTCCTTGGGCGTCCGGGAGGTCGCGCCCCAGGAACTTGTATAGCAAGGCACTTGCGTCCGACATAGTTCTTAGGCCGGCGCGTAACGTGGCCAAACCATCTCAAGCGACGCTCTTGGAGCTTATCCGCTACGTCACGGACCCCAAGACTACCTCGAATGAATGTGTTGCGTATGCGGTCAGACCGCGTTACGCCGCACATCCACCTCAGCATCTTCATTTCCGTGACGTGAAGCTCCTGAGTGTGCCGAGATAGTGCTGGCCAACATTCGCTGCCGTATAAAAGAACCGGTCGGACGATGCTCTTGTATATCAGCCCCTTGAGCTTGGGCGGTATTCTGCGGTCGCAGACCACACCAGTGACCTCCCGCCATTTGGCCCAGGCAGCGCTTATCCGGCCATGGACATCGTGATCGATGCCTCCAGACTCGTGCATAACGGATCCAAGGTACCTGAACTTCTCCGACTTAACGGCTGGCTCAGGACCTATAAGGATGGTGCTCGAGTCCCGGCTCCCGCAGGCCATGTACTCTGTCTTCGACACATTTTAGTTTAAGACCGCCGTTCTCAAGCGTACCCTTCCAGAGGTTCACTTTACGCTCCAGCGTCAGTCGGTTCTCGGCAATGAGTGCTATGTCGTCGGCATACATCATCAGCCATGGAGGATGGTCCTGGATGGTGAGCCGAGACAGTATCGAGCACTACATTGAATAAGAACGGACTAAGAGCCGAGCCCTGGTGAACCCCCACCGTAATCGGGAAGGGTCTAGTGTCGCCAACAGCAGTCTAACCATAGAAGCGGAATCGTCGGTACATGCCCTGATAATCTCAATATAGGCCTCAGGGATCCCTTTGGATCGCAATACCCACCAGATACACTGACGAGGCACACAGTCAAAGGCCTCTGCAGATCTAAAAAGGCCACGTGCAGAGCTCTCCTTTTTCCCTGTATGCCTCCATCAAAGTTCTGAGGGCGAAAAATGGCGTCCATGGTGCCCGATCCTGGCTGAAATCCATATTGAGACTCAGAGACAGTACACTCTCGGCGGAGCCTGAGGTCGATCATGCGCTCGAAGAGCTTCATGGTATGACTCATAAGCTTAATGCCCCTATAACTACCACAATCTTGAACACTGCCCCTTCCCTTGTAAATAGGGGTAATAAAGCTAAGCCGCCACTGATGCGGCATCTTACCAGTGTTCAAGATATGGTTAAAAAGGTCAGTAAGCATGAGTACACCAAGAGAGCCCAACGATTTC
>HE670997.1:0-14407 GCA_000313835.2 Heliconius melpomene melpomene
CACTAAGAAGGGATTTTGAAAAATTTTAACCTTAAAGGGGTGAAGTAGGGGTTCAAAGTTTGTATGGAAAAAAATTAAAACGGCACCGATTTTTATAAAATTTGAAATTTAGATTTTTAAAAGTATTTAATTGAACACGTGTTTCATCGTTTTCTAGAATTCGCCCCCTAAGGGTGCAAATAAGGGGTTGTAAGTTTGTGTAGGTTTTTTTTAAATCGTCACCAATTTTTATAAAATTTAAAATTCAGACTTTTAAACGTATATAATTAAACACATGTTTCATTGTTTTCTAGAATTCACCCCCTAAGGGTGCAAATAAGGGGTTGAAAGTTTGTATGGAAAAATCTTTAAATCGCCACCGATTTTTATAAAATTTGAAATTTAGACTTTAAAATATTTCATTGAACACATGTTTCATGGGTTATTAGAATTCAGCCTTAAATAGGCAAGCGAAGCTGCGCGCGTCCGCTAGTTGTTATTATAGAGGTAAATAGATAAGCTTGTAAAACACACATCTGCTCATTCGTTTAGTGTTCCTGATACTAGTTTAGGGTTTTATAATGTTTATATATTTGTTCTGAGGTCGTGAGGTATTTATCGGCGTTACATCGGTATTTTTGTTTCGTCGTAAAGCGTGATGCCCGGATACATCGGCCTTCGAGGGCTACTATAGGATTATCGGTGTTTAAGTTGATGTCATAAACTCATATACCACGTAGGATTTAACGGCTTATCTGTTGAATATGAATAAAGTAATCTGAGAAACATCAATTGTATTCAGTTAATTTTCTGGGAATAAATGTACGAATTTCATTGTTATGCATGAGGTGTTAGTACAATCACAAGGTAAAACCCCGCTAAAGTGTTGGTAAATTGTCATTTCTTGTTTTACCTGTTTGCCTTTTAATAGAAATTTATTAAAAAAAGTTTCAAAAGTGTTAATGTTAATGAAATCAAATAGGAAGGGAAATGAAAATAATTCACTCCTCGGAGCGGGAATCGAACAGGCAACCTTCTCGTTTAGAATCTGTCGCTGCGCTACAAGGGCCTCAAATTTAGTACCTACATTTCTAATATGAGTTTATTTATAATATAGGCATCGTACGTCACTGCCCAGCGCGGATAGTGATACACTGACGTTAAAAGTACAGTATATTTTTGTAACTCATTATTAGATCATATCTCAAATACATTTATTATAATCTTCTGGGTAATAGAAGGTTGATGGAGATGACGTCTGAATTCTTTTACATTAAAAAATATATTTATAGATACCTTTTTATATTTGTATATATACGTATGTTTAGTTAGTTATCCCTTGATCAATTTTTCTTAGATTGTAAAAGAGTTAAAAAAAATGTAATTGTTTTATAAAATTGGTCCAATAATATTAGTTATTTCTGTAAATATCTTGTAAAATAATTTTAAAATTATTTTATTAGTTTCATGTAGAGAAAAAACTCCTTAAGAATAAACGCCTTTGATGAATTCACCATGCCGTAACCCTAGCGTTGCCGTAAGAGAGGCTCGGAGCAGTGTCTGTGATTTGTGACCCGAATGTAGGTTTTAATTGCACATATTAATACCCGCCTCTACTTCCGAGTCCCTTTCTCTACCTAACAATACATTAATATAACATTAGGGAAATATATAACTAAAAAAGCTATAACAATAAATCAAAATTAAGACATTACTTACACAATAGACTAAAACAGACATAATGTCCACAAAACACAGCATCAATATGGAATCAACAATAAATCAAACTGACACAAGATGACAAATCGCCAAAAACATCCCACTCACGTTGGTATCGCTTTCACCTCGAGCGGTCGTTAAAAAACAACGGATGCGTCGTTCGCCGTTTACTTTGGGAAATGCAAGGCTCCAAACGTGAGATAAATTGGACTGTTAAGATCTTACTGAGAATGTAATGTATGTAGGTTTTGTTACTTAAAATTGAGACAAATAAAATACAAAATTCAAGTTAAAGCAAGCTAGAAACTAGACTGATGTATTAGCGCCCAAATTCTAATTGCATTGTGTTGAGTGGCGGCACTCAACGTCGCAATTTGTGTTGGCAGAATCGGTAAATGAAAATATTTACTCTTCCGAGAACATGGTGTTAAGATACTCTGTTTGCCGTTAAGACACTTTCGTTCCCCACTTTCCGGCGAATTCTTGGGCATGGCGTATTAAGAGGTGGAATTCAACGCGGAACGCCGCGCTTTGTCTCGTTACCAGAGCGAAGAAATGAAAATATGAAATATGTCATTCCTTAAGTGGCAATCACACCACGCTCATGTTTGTGCCCACTGCGAATTTTTTTTGAAAACGTTTATTGGATCCCTAGTTTTCTCGTTTAGTTTTGTAGTTTATTCAAAATTATATAGTAGATGTGTGAAAAATAATAATTAGCACGACTAGCATAATACTAAAGTTCTAATGATTCAAATCTTTTAGAGTAATTCTCGTTCTATGAAAATGAGTACTTTTTGGAAACTTACCAACAATTTGAATATATTTCTTTATCAAAATTATGACAAATGTACCGGTGATTCATTTTCATAACATAAATGTTTTAATAGGTTGAATAATTGAGAATAATAATTTTTACGGAATACTTCGATTTTGATAATTTAAGTAAACTGAAAATACCGTATTAACTTTCTTTTGTATGGTATTAATTAAACTGAATATTGTGTTTAATTCAGAAGGAAGAACACAATCAGAATGGATAACGGGTTACATTGTAAGCAAAATAGTCTTCTCGATACATAAAAAAAGATCATTCTAACTGATAGTTCTTAAGATTATCGCGTTCAACCAATCACACTCTAAAGCTTTATAATATTATTAAAAAGCGTAGATAGACTTTATAATAACTTTACTTATTATTACACATCAACCAATAATTGGATAATAAAGTATCAAATGAATCTAAACAATGAGTGACTATAAAACGAATATCGATTCCATGAAGAAAAGCAACAGACCGTTTCTTTTAAGACTCAATCAAGTTCAGTCTCTTTTAGTATCGATTTTACGTTTAGACGATAAGTACCCAAGTATCTAAATTTATAGTGCTATTTTATTTGTTAAAAATATAATACATATTTTATGTTTTAACTAAGTGGGCATAGAGTATTACTAGTCAACACGTAGTGTCTCAAATTCGAGGCAAAGAGGAAAACGGAGGGTCTTAACACAAAAGCCAATTCTTAACACTGATATATAAAAGAGAAAACGTGAAGCTGAAAAAATATTACTAATTATCGATAATACAAAAATAATTTTAAATATTAGAACAGAGTAATCTTACCAAACTTTATATTAAATACTTTATTTACACGCCAACTTAAACATTTAGTGTGTCACAAGCTTTAACCGCAAACAAAATGGCTAAACGAGCGACCGGACGCCACAGAAAGAAATTTTTCGCTCCGTGACCACCAAACGTGAGGTATTTGCATGGTAAATTTATTTGCCTTTTGTTTGCGATTCGAATTCCACTTTGATTTCGTGTAAAATTTGCAATATTTTTGTATTTTTGAGTAAAATGTGAAGTATTTACTTAAAATAAAGGTTTTTTTTGGTTTGAGCTCAATAATAGATTTTCTCATATACATACTGCCAGACAGCGACAATTTACAGTATCATATATAAAAATGATCTTTTATTTATATTAAACACAGTGTTTCCCTCCCACTAGAAATAGGTAGTTATCATCTCTACGTAAAGCTATTGTCTTGGAAGGCACTTCTGACCAAGAAACTTCAATAAACTGCTGTACTACTGTACTTTTTTAAAACACAATATTTAAAATATGTCTATAAGTAATTTCGCGTGAGTATCAACAGTATTTAATTTCACATATTAACACCGTTGAAGATTTTTATTTATTTTTTAAGTACAGCGCATCTCGTGTCGCACGTAATATAAGAATATCCTTTGAAAAAACACATTGAATTTCTCTTACATTATTGTAACCTCATTTATTCAAGCAAAAAAGTAACACTTTCTACTTATAAAATTTCATTTTAAAATGTAATTGCTGCTTTGTAAAGATCTGTATTTTATATATATCTGTATTTTAGTCGACATTAAAAGAAGACGTAATCTTCTTAGTAATAGTTCGTCCTCATATTGGATTGTAGGATACATATTATGTAGGATAGGATAGTTGAGTATGATAATTATTTAGAGATTGATGTCATTTTTTCAAATAAAATAAATTTTCTTTTCTGTTATTGCTTTGAATGAGTCCAATTACTAGATAATGTCGACTTAAATATCTTCTTGATTCAGAATAAGTTCATTGATGTTATATTAATTGGTAGAAGAAATCTTATGTTCAAATATTTCATTCCTCATTTTTCTTATAATTTTCGAGACATTGCTTATTATATGGCGGAACCCAACGCCGTAGTTTATAATATTATTAGTAAAGCGGACTGTCTATTAAGCAATACTTAAAACAGGAAAAAAGCAAAAATTCAAGTGAATTCACGTAGGAGTTGCTTTTGTCGTGTAGTCAGTCGTATACTATGTAGTATTTATACAGCAATACCTAACCGAACCTCGCATTAAGGTCAATGGCACAAGATAAGACGTTTTTGCTGCGAGATTTCGTACGGTCGATAAACCTAAGATATTGCCGTAACATATCATTTATTATGTAAGTATTTTGCAGATAGAGAGAATATTCAGATTCAAGGCCAAGGCTAAGGTGTTTAAATAATGTTGTAAAATGTCGACTTTCTTGTTTTTAATCGGACATTTCTAATCGTAGGGTAAAACTACTGGTAATAAAAAGTTAATTTGTAATTTATTTAGGTTGTAGAGCACTAGAAAAGGATTTTTTAAAGTTTTTCCTTTCATATCACGCAAGTAAAGTTACAAAAAAAGACTAATAGTATCATATAAAAGGAGTTTAAATGTTGTTATATTAGATCTGCATCATTTTAAAGACCAACACATTTATCTATAAATCTTAACATATCATTCATAATTAACCCACAGCCCCACGGAGCCGGAAACTATAAAAGTTTATTAATATGTCATACGCTATATTAAACAATGGCGCATAACGAAAGAATCTGCTAATTGTAGTCATAATGTTTGGAATATTTTAATTGTCTTGACTGTTTGTTTATTGTTACGATAAATGCCACATCAATCTTTTAGTTCATTTAAAATGATCAAGAGTTTATGAAAGACATGTCCGTTTTCTAATTTACATTTATATTGAAATGTAGTCGGAGAGCCCATATCTATGTTCTATTTATATAAAAAATAAAACTCATCGCTGTCTCTACGTGGAAGATACTTGATAAAAACTATTATTGTGGAGCATTTTTCAATTGCTCATTACAATATTTCTTTTTGCTATATCATTATTTGTGTTTAAATTAAAGTAAATTCTAGTGATAAATAAATAACAATGTTGCTTTAGTGTAGTTGCTAGTTAAAGTTAAACAAATTAGATTTTAGAACACTCTACATTAGCCCGGTCACAGATAGACTGAGATAGCATTCGTCTGTCACTTGATACAATTATACCAAACATCGATATATTAGTTGTTAATCGCAAAATCAAAGATTCGTTCGAAGAAACTTTCAAAGTGACATTTGAATGCACTACTAGCATCAACTTCACATTTTGATTTGTTGAAATGTATATATTATACACTGTATATATTATACGAGTAAAATTGATTGCCAAATCTCTAATCTTTATCTGTAAAAAATATTTATCATTATATGTTTATTTATACAATACTTTTGATGTTATTAAAATATAAATAATGAATATTACATGTTTTTATTCGTTCCCCAGAGAAATCAAAGTAATAGGTTGCAAGCAATCGTATAGGGCTTCCATTTTGCATTTTGTTAATGTATTACACAGTATATACAGCTATCTTGTGAAACAGTAGTTTTCTATCTATACATGTAAATAAATTTACAACTTCTATTTGTAATTTTATAAGATTGATTTCTCTTAAAGCTTGTAAAAAATATTATTAGTTATTCAGGTAAAACTATGTTGCAAAATTTAAAATATGGTTGCATTTCTCAATTCATTGGCTATTTTTGGAAATTATTGAATCAAAACCGACGAGACTTTCAAGGTTTTTGTGAGAATGTTTTAGGTTTTTTATTTAGTATATTTAGTGTTTGTGTCTAAAACTATCAAGATTTTAATTTAGAGAACGTCGCATATATTATATAAGTATAATATAATTTTTAATCTTAAGAAAGAAACTAGTGTCAAGACACTCCGTTGTCCGCTTTCAGCCTAAATAGTGAAAGCGTTTCGACTGACGTTTACAGAGTATCCTTAAAATAAAAAAGAAGCGCAAAAATAGAAAGATAAATGCCTAACCCGAAAGGCGAATGAAGATAAAAAAAAACTAAAATATTTTTAGCGTAGTTTATGAGTTTACAAAAAATTATAAATAGTAAAATATTTCTAAATCTTCCAGTTCAAGGCTAATATATATATAATCCGAGTCTATTGTGTAATACAAAAATTTGCAAATAATTGTAGAGGGTAAGGGAATTGCAGCTTTAATTCTGTGGCTTAAGAAGAAATTTAAATATAAAGTTCTCATATTGTATGGTGTGGGAGTGTGCACATAAACCTAGTGGATGTAACACTGATTTATATGTGGGGCAGGTCTCGAAATAGAGACGAGTTGTGTGTTTTAAAATTGTCTATGAAAGTTATTAATTGGAAATATTTATTTTATATTCTATACAATAAAAAGATTTGAACAACAGTTATATAAAATATTTTAAAAAAAATTCTATCTGTTTATTATATTCGTCTTTTAACATTTTTTCAACTGTATTGTAAGTAGACAAGGCTAGACAGTGGTAACTTTCAACCTAGTTTTTTTTATTAATACTATACTAGGTTATACACTTAAGTTATAGTCTGACTTTCATCTTATTATTATCTATATCAAATTTCCTTGTTATATATATTAATTACATTATTATTTAAATACACAATTAATATCTCTGATAACGGGAACGGAAATGTTTTAATGAGAAAAAATGTTTTAACACTAGGTTCTCAGGTTTACTTACTTATTGCTCTATATAGGTAAATATTCCACACAGCAAAAGTATAAAAATAAATATAGGGCTAAATTGTTTATATTTTTTAAGAAAAATCATCAATAAATCTTAGCGTAAGTTGCTTAGCTTCGCATAATATACGAGAATACACACATATAACAGCAATAAGCGTTGACACAAATCGACAGGTAATTGAATAAATAAAAGACCACCCGCAACGAGTCGATATGTATTTTCCAATAATGTTCAATGAGACATTTAACAAATGGGTCGCGTTACAATAAAAACAAATTAACTTATAGCGAACTGGCGCCGTAGCTCGCCTAGCTATTACTGTGAGTCGAGTAGTATGGTGTGACTATGAATATTGGTAGGATTTTTCTAATTTAATTATACAAAAATTAATATTGAACATCGAGTAAATGTTATTACGTTTCTTATTTTCGGAAAGTGTAAAGGGCAATTTTCTACTGGGCTTTCAATATCAAGATAGCAGGGAACTTTCTGTCCGTCCACTCTTCGTAATACGAAATTTATGATTCATAAAAAAAAATGGGTGGCAATCTAATTCATTTTCAATATTTTTTTGTTACTAGTAATGCTGGTGCTTTACCATTTTTTATATATATTTACCATTATTATATATTTTAATTATTAAGTTTAGATTTTGATAAAAAGCAAATAGAATTGCACAACTAATGTTATTAAAAATATGATTAAAATTTACCATTACAAATTGTTTATTATATATTTGTAAAATTAATTGCAAATCATGAATAATTACAAACTCTATGCAAGCGTATATTAACACGCTTTTATTAGGCCGAGCTGTAACTATGCAATAAAACCTAAGAATCTGAATTTCAACCACTTGTAATAATTGTATCCTCATAAAACTTGGCAGTTATACTTAGCTTAGGCGACAATACAATATTATACTATAAATTAGCTCGTGTGATGATGGAGCCAAGATCTGAATATTGGAATTCTTCAGATGTTACTAGTAAACCAATCAAATCCTCTCAGCTCAAATTCATACAGTTAGAGCACGTTCTATAGCTTTGGTGTAGAAAAGCGTATTTTTTAACCTTTTCTAAAACTATATGTCATTTATGTTTTATTGGTATTACAATATTTGTTATGGCAATACAAATAACTTAAATATAGTTCGCTTACAATTTATAAAATAGTTACTGTTTATAAAAAATCTCTCAATATCATAAAGTATAGTCTTGTTACACTATCGGCATATATCCACTCGTACATTTCTTTCAATTAGGTGCATGCGACCTTGGACCGCTTCCCACATTTGCGTACGATAAACATCTTACGAAAACCCGCAGATAAGAGATATTAGATATAAAGCAGGTCGAAATACCGACACGTTTGATAGTGTGCAGTGCAGCATACAAATTGTAAACTTTGGCTAAGGTCATTCAATTTAATTAAGGATAAATAATCTAAGCTAGATCGAAAATATATAAAATAAAAAACGAAAATCGTTTTAAAGAACATCAAAACAAAATCCACAAGCAATTGATCAATCAAAATATTAATTTTGAACAATTTTGAAAGTGTTAAGACACTCCGTTCTCCACTTTCCGTCCGAATTCGATATTGGCGAATTCGATATTTGGAATATTGGCGGAACCGGTTAATGTTGCCAGGAGAGGCGAAATAAAATTAATTCATTTTCCCGAGTGGGAATTGAACCCATAACCATCGTGTTTATAGTCAGACCCTATTCTACTGTGTCACGATGTTCTCTTTTACCTGAAATATCTAATATTTTAAAACGAAATACATTATTTCGTTTTCTCACATTTCGATTGAGGATAACTTTCTACAACAAAGTCTAAGCTTTATCACAATTCTAGGAAACTAAAATATAGTCATATTATACATATATTTATCTAACGTATAGTAGTATCTCTAGTTAATAGTTCTAGTTTATGGGTGCATATATTATAAGCAACGTTAACGTTTCTGGGACAGATGAGGTAACGTACAAAAATGTTTCATGAAATCTACCGTACTACAAGTAACAAATGAAAGGCATGAGTAACGTCAAAGCGGTGGAAATTCATCATTCATCAAACTTTATAATAGCCGTCTGGTTGTATTATTATTACTATTGTTAGTCTGGTTTTAAAAGCTGCGTTTTGTGGCTATTTATTAATCACAAATTTATGAGACATTATAAAAATGGTACGGAATCCTCGGTAAGCGAATCCGACTCCTTTTGACCAATTATTCATAGAGTTTATCGCTTTAAAGAAAATGAAAACTAGAAGATCAAAGTGTTTCAAACGTAGCTTTTATAAACAGTATATTTTTCCACTACAACTTTTCTCATTACCTTGAGAATAAATAGCAAGAATGATTCTAAAAAGTGTAACCTCGTTTCCTTGATACCACTTGGTCGTAAATAATGAAACAAAGACGCCGGTCTCACTGCGTTTTACGATATGCGAATAAACACCAATGAAATTAATTAGCGCGCCTAAAAGCCTCTGAAGTAACATGGAATAATAAATTGCCTGAATGTTATACTAAAATTTAGCACAAAATTCGGATTAGGTTAATGTAGAAAGTCAAAAGTCGTAACTTTCCAGTGTCTAAGCCGATGTGTTATATTTTTGTTAGCTTCACGCGTCATGTAGTGGGACCGGTAGGGAAAACTCAGTGTTACGACACTCGCTTCTGAGCATTCCGCCCGAATAGGAGATATTGTCTGTTTAGCGGCGGAAGTCACCTCCCCCACTTCGTCTTAAACCCATTTCCCAAATTATTCGGAGATGGAAATAATCTAAAGGTATCTGGAAGAGTGCTCTCCAATTTTAACATATTCTCGTAATGCATATTTGATTTGATTTATATGTAACTAGCGGACGCGCGCAGCTTCGCTTGCGTATTTAAGGATGAATTCTAATAACCCATGAAACATGTGTTCAATGAGATATTTTTAAAAATCTAAATTTCAAATTTTATAAAAATTGGTGACGATTTAAAAAAAACCTATACAAACTTTCAACCCCTTATTTGCACCCTTAGGGGAAGAATTATAGAAAACGATGAAACACGTGTTAAATTAAATACTTTTAAACATCTAAATTTCAAATTTTATAAAAATCGGTGTTGATTTAAATTTTTTTCCATACAAACTTTCAATCCCTATTTCGCCCCTTTAAGGTTAAAATTTTTCAAAATCCCTTCTTAGTGGATGTCCAGATTACGAAAGTAAACATCTGTCCAAATTTTAAGTTTCTACCATAAGCGGTTACGGTTGTGCGTGCGTCTTACCTCAGTCAGTGAGGACAAGTCCTTTTATATATATAGATATTGTAAAAGAACTTATAAAATATAAAATAGTTATTTTATATCTCCAGACACTCGTATAAAGAAGGGAAGAAAAATCCTAAAGTTAGTCTGTGTTTGCAAGTTTAGTAAATAGGATTCATGCTTGGATCGTTGCCATTGAGTAAATAAGTAAAGTTGCTGACTGCTGTCGGCCTCATGTTATAGAAGTTACACCGCATTGCGGTACGCTCGTCTCGGGGCCCGCTTGTTTGACTTGTTGCATTAGATACTTACTAATTGGTAATTTAATGATTGAAATTAGGTATTATAACAATAATATGTAAAGAGAAGCTAGAAATAGTGATAAATCACTTTTTATGGTATTATTAGGTGAAATGTGGTAGGTCAGAAAAAGGTTTTATAAAAAAGTAAATATTTAAAATTAGTAACTTCCTTCTGAATAGTAGGCATTAAAGCGAGTGAATATCTTGATAAACCATTCATACTCGTATTCAGACTTTATTAAACTATGATTCAGAGAGGATGAGAGGCTCAATTTCGAAATTACAAGCACCGAATTACTCCTTTGGTTCTTTACCAGCTATGTCATGAAATGTATTTACATGTATTTTTACACACAAAAAGAGCAAGAGCCGATGATAATAAATATAGACTTTTTTCGCTTCACGCTGAACTCCACATGTAGCAGGATAGGCAGAGAGAGCCTAATGCTAAGACACTCCGCTGTCCATTTTCCGCCGAGTTCTGGAGGCATTGCGTGTGGAGTGATGGAACTCAACGCTGCGCCATGCCTCGAAATCAAAGCAGAGTAATGATAATGTTTAATATTTCATTCCACGACTGACCTCTTAGATATTTCTAAGATATTTCTAATGTTGTGTGATATAGTTATTTTGTTAATATGAGAATTCTTCATTGATATGCTAACATGATAATAAGCTGTTATATATTTTCAAAGATATCTTTATTAGCATACCTTAAAAGAAATAAAATGGAACTTCTTCTATATACTTACGAGTATGTAAATGTGACATTTTATTGGTCATTAGTAAATAATAAACGTTTTGTTCTTCTTGGAATCATTGTTTTTTTTTGTTTTCTTTCAATATTGTTAAATTTTGTTTAGGTTTTTTGCTTCAAGACTTATCCTGCATGAGATTCTCTTCTTAATTTTGCACTTTTAGTGTAAATTCGAGAAATTTCTCAAAATGTAACGCAATGGCGTGTTAAGAGATGAAACACAACGCCGCGGCATGTCCATATGAAATTTATATACAACTAAGAAATTTAGTTTTATAAGCGACTTATAGATCTTCAATTTAAATAAAGTTTAAAATATGCAGCATTTTTTCGCCCACGTACTCGTACGCAGCACCTGAGTATGTGCAGCATAAATTTTGCAACTGAATACACTATTTTCTATTCTCGATTGTAAATAATCTTGAAACAAAAATATTTCGCAACCTCAAGGTTCTCCTCACGTGCTGTATCTTTTTTGCGTGAAGATATTAATATGTTATTTAGTAATGTTTATATTGTAAATGTTAGGTTGAGTTTTAAATAGCATTAATAAATGTAAAAAAAAATATGTGCTGGCCGTTGTGGCGCAGTAGGAACGCGTCTGGCTGTAAGTTGGAGTTTCAATGGACATTTATATATACTTTTTTTTCAAGGCGCGGCTTTGAGTTCCGCCACTTAATACGCGATGCCTCGAGAATTTGGCAGAAAGTGAGTAGCGGAGTGACTTAACACTAGTGTCTTTCCCTCCGTCTACCCGACTATAAGAGGGAAGCAGCGTGAAGGAGAAAAAAACTTAATATTTTTCAACACTTCCAACTTCACAGGAACAAAACAATGCTCTTTGCAGATATTACTTGCATTATTATCGAAATTCTGGTGAATGATTCTTATTTATCTGTTGGCCGACATAAATTGGTCGCGGCCTTATTTCTGAGAAAGCCGGTGTCACCTTCAATACAAATCTCACATGAACGGCGTTGAAAAAATATTTTTATTTCTGCCTACGTTTATATGTAGTGATTAAGAAATGCAGGAACACAGTAAAATATTTTTCATATTTTTATTTCTTTATAAAAATTATTGTATTAAAAATTTTAAAATAAAAAATATATATTCCAAAATTTAACGGTCTTTCTGCATTATTTTTTTTCCAAGTGGCATGTACATAATATATACCTTCTACCGGGAATTAGTACAGAAAAGGCACAGTCGAAAGTACGCGACGTAGCACGCTAAAATTTACTACGCAATATCTCTAAAATTCGGTAAAATGGAGAAGGGAGGATCTTAACACTAATATATGCGGGATACAGCGTGAAGCTGACATTCGCAACTCCTATTTGACATAAACGACATCGTTTAAAGAGACCGCAAAAACTTATAATTAATTGATGACAGGTGGTAGCACAAAAAGCTGCTGTAATTCATTGACTATGGAACACTTTCAGCTTGTTTTGAAAGGGTAATAAATTTCTTATCATTGCAACCTTGAATCTTCATCTTAAAATAAATACTTGATTTTTTATCATTTCAAATCAGACAAGAGATATGTTTCAGCCTTATATAATTATAAATTAAAATGGTGCGAATTGATGCTTTATAAAATAATATAAATATTAATAATAAATTTGCATCAAAATTTAGACTTCGAAGGATTTGAACCCGTGCGTCTTGCATTCCTTCCAAGCGATCTGATTTAAGCAAAACTTTCTATTTAACGCTCGAGCTATGTCGAATTTCTTATACGCTTGTTACTACTGGTATTTATATTGGTAGCTAGTAATTTCATGTAAATTAATTTAATTTTTCGGTTTATTTTTGGTTTAGGGCATGATTACATAATTAGGATGATTGTAGGTTCGAAGCTCACACGGGATCTGCCCCTATTATTTAATTGTATTTGTTCATGAACCCTTATAAAATTTAACATTTGGCGTTATCTCTTTACATATTATCTGGAATTTAAAAATAATACTGTAAAAAATATTGTTTTTTTCTGCTTTACGCTGTATTCCGTTTATAGTAGGTAGGCCGAGGGAATGAAAATATAAAAAAATAATAATTAATTTCCCTGAGTAGGAATCGAACTCAAAACACGTCAAACGCTTGTTCTACAGCGCTGCGACAGCCTCATAAACCTCTTAATAACATTTGTCTATTATAAACAAAGAGCTTTTTAAATTGTTGTTCAGCTATTACAATATTTGAATCGTTCAAGTCGATATAAGTGTACACTAATATTTATATAACTCTACAAACATTTGCACTAAAAAGTTCGTCGATTTGTGCAATATTGACGTAGAAATCGCCAACAAAAGTAAGTTTTCGTAACGATAATCTATCTAGACATTTTGTTTCTAGCAAGAATAAATAGTTTGAAAATAATCCAATATAGGATTATTTTTTTACATTTTTTAAGTGTTATTTATTCCACACTTAGAAAAGATTCCAAAGAGGTGCGAGTTCAAAACCCGCTACGTTCAAATTTTTGTACGTTTTTTTTATCAATTAGTAAAACTATTATGGCCTTTATGAGATGTTCGAGTTCTTTATCTATCTATATATATAAAAGGACTTGTCCTCACTGACTGAGGTAAGACGCACGCACAGCCGTAACCGCTGTGCGTAGAAACGTGGAATTTGGACAGATGTTTACTTTTGTAATTGGAACATCCACTAAGAAGGGATTTTGAAAAATTTTAACCCTAAAGGGGTGAGATAGGGGTTGAAAGTTTGTATGGAAAAAATCTAAATCAGCACCGATTTTTATAAAATTTGAAATTTAGATTTTTAAAAGTATTTAATTGAACACGTGTTTCATCGTTTTCTAGAATTCTCTCCCTAAGGGTGCAAATAAGAGGGTAAATTTGTATGGAAAAATCTTTATATCGCCACCGATTTTTATAAAATTTGAAATGTAGACTCTTAAAAATATTTCATTGAACACATGTTTGATGGGTTATTAGAATTCACCCTT
>HE670997.1:19687-34411 GCA_000313835.2 Heliconius melpomene melpomene
TAAGCTATCTCATAGTATGAATATTTATTATTATATGAATATTATATTTATTTATAGAGAAGTGGTGTTTTTTGTTTATTTTTATTTCAAGCATCTCTCCTATTAATAAGAGAGAAATGTGCAAAAAAATGGATTATAAAACACTCTGTTTCTCACTTTGAATTCAACGTCTAAATGTAAACTCGACGGTCGTGAGTTCGATTCCCATTTGAGAGGATGAATTATTTTTGTTTCTTTGCGTTGGCAATAACACAAAGTAAATGTGAAATAATATTTTGCGTACAATTACATTACATACCATTTAAAGTAAATTAATCATTTAATTAACTTAAAGTAATTAAAAGAAAAGGCCCAATGTAAAAAATTGTATTGTTTCTCTACTAAAATAACATTTAAAAGTTTTATTTTTATATAGGCTGAATCGATCGATCATTGTGATCCAGATTTTCGATACTACACAGAACTATATTGACGTAGAAAAGTGTATTTTTTGAGTTCTTTTTATATATTATTTTCGATTATCTTTCTATATATTCAGATTCAAATCCAATATTTATCAGACTTAAACCCAAGACGTGAGAATAACGTGAATATCGGTATCATATAATAAAATAAAGGGAAATAAAATAAAATATAGGTATTTTCTAAATAAAATTGTTTTGCTGTTTAAAATAATACGTTCCATGCGACATCGCGCTTTGCATTTCATAGTGAAAAATAGGATGGATATTACAATTCCGTATTCCTGGCGTTTGTGAGGAATAGCAAATATTTTTATCAAGTTATTTTTCAACGGCATTCGTTGAGACCAGATTTACTCTGAAGAATATGGTAAATTTTAAATTAAACGTTTTTTTCACGAGTGGTTTTAAGCGATGGACGTATAAAGGTTTTTATTTATATTTATACTAGCGACCCTGTTGCGGCTTCGCCCGCTTTTACTACTGGATTATTCATGTAATGTATGTTTACAAAGCACTTAAGATAATGTGAAAATTAATTAAACCCTAATGCAACCCGCATTTTTGTAGTTTCAATAAGGATTTTCCAATTGTTTTACACAGCAAGGATTTTTAGTAGGTACCGTAATTTTAAATCTGTGCTACTAATCTTTTGAAGTACTTATTAAAATATATTTAAATGACTATTTTTAGATAGTTAAATGACTATTTTTAAACGGAAGAAATTATAAACAAAAATCTACCTACTAATAACTACTACAAAAAATATGAAACCAAATACATGTATATCGCGCTGAAATAATACATTCAACTCCAATTATCCAATACGTGCAAACGCATCTAAATCTTCGTTGCTATGCCTCTATAGCGGGCGGGTTTTTTTTTTCGAGCTTGTGGTTAATGCTGAAGAGGGTATTCTGTCCCTGATGAAAAGCAAGCACGACGTGGCTGCCTGTGCGGAAAATTAAATAGAATGCATTGGCCGGGAATCGAACCCGGGCCGCCCGCATGGCAGGCGAGCATTCTACCACGAATATTGTAACAACTTCTAAAGTACTTATTAAAATGAAAAAACAGTAAAAGACAGTTTTGATCTACATTAAATGGCCAACGTAACTAATATACTTATTTATATGCTGAGAGTAAGGGATAAGTAAAACTTAAGTCGGCACAGCTGATGAGTCAATGGCGTGATGTGTTAACAATTAAATGCGTTTTTCTCTAAAACTATTCGCAATTTCGAAATAGTTTAAAAGCAAATTTTATCTTCGTTTTACGTAGAAATTTAATAAAGTATTTTAAAGGATAAGGATTAATACCATTATGGAAAAATATCCCTCACAATAAAAAATATATTGAAATTACTATTTTTAGACAGAAATATGATCACTACACGTTATTCTTAAAAGATACGAATATGCCGTCGCGGACTTTTTTGTAGATCTTATTAAGAGGAACAATACTCCAGTACATATTTTTTATCTAGTACTTACCATTAAAGCGGCGCATGCGCGAATGTGTCTCAACGGGTAGGACTTTATACATATTTATCGTATTTATGGTAATTTACATAAAAATGTACAAATAATAAACTATATATAAACCTTCTACGAAAAATACTCGACCTAATGGTGAAAACCGCATCAAAATCCCTTGGGTGGTTTAGAAGAAGAAGAGTTAGAAACAACAAACAGACACGAAAAGCGACTTTGTTTTATAAGATATAGGATAGGAAAGGATATAGCAATGTAAACGTACCCTTCAATTGCACGTGTCCGTTTCTAAGAATAGCTTTTTAGCAATATAATTAAAGGAGCGTAAAGTATACATTAATATAAAATTGATTAAATTGACAGAATACTTGAATAAACATTATTTAAGCGAAAACAAACTTTCAAAAATTCTAATTGCCACACGGTGTTAAGTGGTGTTGTTGGAATGTCGCGTTATTGTTTTCATTAGTCAGAACTTTTACGTTATCTGTTGAATAAAAAAAATACTTTGAATGAAGATTTATTTTTAATTTCAGGCTTTATCCCGAACATCCCGCAAAGTAACCAGAGTGGACCTGGGAACCTAATTGTTAGACACTACGTTCCCATTAAGAAGCTCCCGTTCCTCGCTTTCCGTCTAATTCTGGAGGCATTGAGTAGTGAAACTGAACACCATGCTTTGCTTAGTTACCAGAGCGAGAAAAATGAAAATATTAAATATTTAATTTCATCGATTAGGTATATGAAATATTTTTTATAAGACAAAAACACATGTATGACAAACATATTATGTAAATTAAGTCTTTCATATTGGAATAAACAAAACGTTGTTGCTAAATAAGGAAATTTAAGCATCACGATAAGCACAATGCCCCTTTTGTGCAATAGGACAGTCAAGCGAATGTTATCTTATCATAGGTACTGATAAGATATCAAACATCTGAGGCCTAGTTACCCATCGTGGAAAATAGACATATGCTATCTTCTTATTTAAAGGTACTCGTTACTTCCGATTTTTTTACAAATGTTATCTTTATTTCTAAATTATTGTTATACATTTTTTCTATAACTGTCATCTATCTGCTTATTTTAATGTTTTCTTATTTTTTTCTTTATCTTTTAATATTATTTATTAATTACTGAGTGTATGACAGCTACAGCAACGACGAATTTAACATATATTAATATGTATAAAAAAATATTTTTATTTTACGTAAAAACAAGAGCAATCAGGAGTACGACACATGTATTGTATCTAAATGGCTGCCTACTCTACCTATATATTTGCGAGAAATGTGTGATACCTAATTAAAGAGAACACTTTTCCGTCGATATATTCTAAAATATATGAGATATACACAAGTCAGGAAAAAACATCAAAATAATAATGTCTGTAGCAACAGTACTATAATATAATGTTGCTTCGAATTCGTTACAGTCACGCTTGACGCCCAACAACTGGTCTCGTCACATAGTTCACACAGAACCGTAATAGCGAAGTAAGAAAATACGTAAATGTATTTACATAAATATATGTATGAAACAAATTATATGAGCGAAATGTGGGGAATGGAGTATCTTTACACTAGTTCCCTTCTACTAATGGCCGTATCGAGTGATCTTTTTGAGGGGAAGCCTTGACTATAGCTTAAAAGTATTTTTTTGTGTAAAGGATTTTCTTTTAAAATTTTCAAGCTTAATTTTTCGTAGTAAAATTTTTGGCCTCACAACAAAGCTACAATACTAGTCCTCGCCGCTCCCTCCCCTATTTCTATCCCCCCTTTTCCCATGCCTCTGTATATTTTATACGGGTAAAAGATAAAAGATGACTTTTGTCACAAACTAAAAAAAATACAATGTAAACTCGTATAGGTATACGAAAATGATAATGACGATGAGACATACAACTACCGACGAAATTATTAGAAACATGTACCCGGATTCACTAAGGAATTACGAGATTGACGTAAAAGTACGCGCAAAGAATTTAGATGTCAGGTGCGTCACTGTGGGCTGTCTGGTTGTTTAAATTATATATAGTAGTGACTAGCGACCGTTAGATTTGTACGCGCGTGCTTTGAATATAAGGGGTTAATAATTAGATAATTGTTTAATTAATTTGTACACAAAGTGAGTGCGTAAATTAATTAAACAATCATCACAAGCATTCCTTTAATATAATTTACAATTCTAATTATTAATATCACGCTTTTTCCGGCATAGCAATGAAAAATAATGATATACAGGCAGAGGAAACATAGATGTAAAACACTCCGTTCTCCTCATTTCGAGTGGGAAACGAACCTACAATCTATCGCGTTTATTCGCACGCTTGTACCCCTGCGCCACGAGTGGCCTCACCTACATATTTCAAAATATTACGTAATAACATCCTTTGACAACATATCCAGTATTTATACACTGCAACTACATCAATTATCTCTAGATTAGTTGTTTGTGGTCCACAAATAAGGCTCTCTACAAGTCACGTACACTCGTGTTTCGTGACAAACCCGACACAATGACACACTTACTAGAGATAAAACTGCATATAATTGCCAAAGATTTTTTTTGGTCAGCTTCACGCTGTATCCCCATAAATACAGCAGCGTGGGAGGGAACCTAGTGTTCAAGACACTCAGTTATCCACTTTCCACCGAATTTTTCGAGGCATTGCGTGTTGAGTGGTGGAATTCAACGTCGGAGTTTTGCCTCCCTGCCAGAGCGAAAAAATGAAAATAGTAAGAATTAATAATTCATTCTCTCGAATGAGGATCGAATCTACAGACGTCACGTTCACACTCTTGTGACTGCTTCAATTTTGATGGTTAATTAATAATCATTATAGAAACTAAGCTCTGATTTAATTTCACTAAAATTGATTACGTTACCTCGAAGGTTGGATATTGGTTAGGTATCGCAAATGCTAGTTGTATGTTGTAGTATTACCTGCAAAAGAAAAATTGAAACGATTGAATTTTTACATATAGAAAAATTAAACAAGTTTACTATCATGCTCTTTATTATTAATGTAAAAAACAATAAAGGAAGTGTCAAGATAAAGAAAAAATATGTGATTCTTATACAAAAATGTAACATAAAACATAATTCACACGTACAAGTGTAGATAAACGTATTATACTAATATTTAATTAAGTTCATTAATTCGTCAAGTGTATGATTATAGTTAATAAGGAATTTTAATTCACACAAACAGATAGTGATCGGCGCCATACAACAAAACGTGGCGCCTGTAACGATACCCACATGTCCGTAATTAGAGTTGTCACGTGAACCTTCATTATTAGACAAACATGGCTATATATTTTATTTTATCTATATGTTATTATATTATCTATATTATCGACTATTTATATTTATCTTCAGAAGATAATAAAGTCTTAAGATTTGCGTATTTTAATATAGTAATTATTTTAATAAGTACATCACTTTTTTCTCATATCTTTTTCATACGTATTTATGTAAGTATATTTCTTTTATAAAAAAAATGTATTTATACGTTCAGATGAAAAGTGTAATGTTAAGATATGGAAATAATATTGAAACAATTTTAAACGTACTAACATCACCATTCAATCTATAAATTGCAAATTTATTATTATTATCTTATAGAAAATGTATCTACGCAAAGCATAAAACATATTATATTTCACACTTGACCTGAACATTACAGCCGTTATATATGTATGCTCGGTAGATATTCTATAAAACAAAACAAAATAAATTGGTTATATAAGTTTATTTTTCTTGTCATACGTCTTATTAGATACATTTAACATTATAACCAAAGAACAGAACATTCATTCCAATAAAATAAAGATTTTATTTAATTTTAAAAAATATATTTTCTTTAGAATATTTTTTTTGCTAATATATTAGAATATTTTTAGATATGAAGATTGCAAAAAATCTTGAGTATACATATATTGTTTTTGATTTAGTTTCACGTTTTAAACCGCATATAGCAGGGTAGTCACAGCGAAACTCACGAGCACATCTAGAGATATTTACAAGGACTTGAGCTTTAAACAAATCATTGTAGTGGTTTTTTTATTAATTTATATGGTGAACTTGTCATTAGTGAAACTTTTGAGTGGGCCCGGCTCACCCGACCTCCCCTATTCCTACGCTCATGAAGAACCGGTTATAGCCTGTCACATTCATACACAGATATTGTGTGTTTTATAAAAAATTCATTCTCTGTAAGGTGATCGAACTAACAACCACCACGCTTACAGTCATACGCAGTACTACTGTGCCATGATAGCTTAAAGAATATATTTTGCGGCTTCAATTTACATATTATCACAATATAAAATCGTATAGCGTTACACGGGACAGTAACTCGACGCCTACGTAAACAGCCGTAGGCCAACTTTAGTTCAATGGCCATATCCTAAGAATTGAACGTAACACTTAGTTTACTATATCTGGAGGCGGAATCAAATTATATTTAGGTATAAACGTAGTATTGAACTTTGATCCTTAGTAGAATTACTTTAAAGTTATATATGGAATAATTGGTTTTGTTACAACGGTACCAGAAAATGGTTAATGGTTTTAAAATATTGCCTAGACAATATGCAGACATCGACAGGATCGCAACGGTATTTTTATTACCAAAAGAGGTCTTTGATCTGATTTTAATTGTTATTTTAAGTGAAGTAATTAAGTTCAATTAACTATAAAATCTATAGTAATAATATAAGGTTGAAAAGTTTATTTAATTTCTGTCAGCCCAAATTCGGGGTATTCGGCGTGATAAGTGGTAGAACTCAACGAGTGGGGGTCGAATCTAAGGCAATCACGCTCTCAGTAAGGTGCTATCCCACTGCGCCATAAAGGCCTCTAATAATAGTTAGTCTAGTTTACATTTGAAATATAGGTCTCTCTACAGTTAAAACTGATTAAGCTAAGTGCAGCGCTGGATTCTGTTTCCGAACGTGTCTATGAATAGAATGAAAGTGGAGAATACAATTGTCATATAATTTCTGCATATTTAACAAATGCGAGTAATATGTTTTACTTTATTATTTTCATAATATCTGCTGGGAAGGCAGAGGGAACCTAGTGTTACGCTTATGAAATTTCGTTCCTCATTTACCGCCTTATTTTCAGGACATTGGGTGTTCAATATCCGTTCGTCACGCTTTGTTTTGTTGCCAAAACAAGGAAAATGATCAATTCCCTTGAGAGGAAATCGTACTCACAACCGTCACGAACGTTTCAGTCAGCCACAGTGCCTATGGGTCCCGACGACTTTAAATAATAATAAAAAATACATTATAAAACAAATAAGTTTAGCATGGAAATGAAAATATTAAATATTTGTATGTATTTATAAATATTTCATATTTCTGGAATCAAACCCTACACCATCACTTTTACAGTCGCCCTTTGTGCCCATGCGTTACGACGGCGTCGGCGGCTTTTTAATATTTACAAACCCAAATAGCAAAACCAATAATATTTACTTAGAATATTACAGAATTACTAAATAAATCAAAAACAAATGTAGTTTACCCACAGTAAGTATATAATACTGCATAATTATAAATACACTAGTGCCATAGCAACTGCAATAATAATATAACATCCTGTCCGTGGCCTTACAGCACGGTAACTGCACATTTCATTATCAGATCGCTCGTGTTCCGTAATACTATCCTTATGTAGTGTTATAGTGACCGTAGTGGTAAAGACCTGCCTTTATATTCTTATAGCTATAAATGGGAAAATACTTTTAAGAAAACGTGTAAAAATTTTAACGTAGCGAGATTTGAAACGTGATTTATTCCGCATATAGCCAGGAAGGCAACGAAAACCTAGTGCTAGACACTCCGCTCTCTGTTTTAACTAAATCTCATTTAATATAACCAATACCAAGAGGTATATGAAAATAGTTAAATAAAATTATTCCTCCAAGTGAGGATAAGACCCAAAGAAAAACAGCTTTTCGCTTTCTCCCGAAGGGTAGACAAAAGGAATCTGGTGAAAAGGCACAAGGCATTCCAGAGGAAATTAAAATAAGACAATACCTCGAATGGAAATCGAACCAACAATTGACGCGCGTATAAAAATATATTCGTGTATTTAAATATATTCTTATTTAGAATAGTAGGAATATATTTATATAGTATCGTAATTTCAACCGTTTATACAAAAAAATGTAAATATTGCAATCACGTTTCGCCCTGCTCGTCAAAAATAACAAAAGTACTGCACGATACATACTTCATGTACAATGGACGGGCGACGAATATCTAATATGTCATAAGCGCAGACGTTCGTACATTGCGGAATTTTTATTATAATCATTATTGTGTGAGAGGTTTTCTTAATGGTGAAGTATATTTGCAAGGTTTGTTTATGTTCTCATAGATATAGATATATTCTATAACTAGGGATCTAACCGATTAATTAAAGAGATGAAAGCAGTTCTACGTTTTTCTCACAAAGAAGGGTAGGCAAACCTACTATTAATATATAGCGCTCGCGATTTTTCACTTATTTTCCGAGATATTGCGTGTGGCGGAATTCTACGCCGCATTATGTCTACCAGATCGAGGATATTTACTTATTATTTTGAGTAGGAATCGAATCGACAACCATAGCGTATATAGTCAAACGTTGTTCCATTATACTACGTGGGCTCTTATATATGTAGGTAGGTTTCTTAAGGCTTTTGTGTTTTACGGTAAAATATATATAAATATATATAAAGTAAACAGTAAATACTAAATATTAATTTTACTTAGTATTTAGAATACATAGAGCAAAATATATTAATTTGTGTTTTCTCTAAAAGCAGATATATCCAATAATTAGTGGTCAGCGCCCGAGCGGAGTGTTTGTTAAATACATTTACCCATATGTTATATAGTACTATAGTACTAAATCCATTTTTGTTCATGCATTTTCTGCATTGCATTTTATCTTGTGCTAAATTCTCATATTTAGAGAGCCAATTGCAAATGCTCAATACGTCAAAATAAATCATGAAAGCAATTTCACACTTTATAGGGGGACCTAATATCAAGGTAATCTGTTAAAGTTACAATTATGTTTTGATTTTGCATTCACGTTTTGTGGCGAAATTGAACGGCGGTATTTGAAGCTAGAATCACATATTCAATTTTTTTTGCAAGTGGGATTTAAACAAAACCCAATCCCATCAAGCCATCGATTATTCAAACACATCCAAATTATTTCAGCAAATTTCATATTCAATCAAGTTTTCAGGAAGCTAACAATTGAGAATTTAAAAATATAATCCTTCAATGAAAACAATACAAGAATTTAAATCATAAGCGACATGGGACCTCCACCGGTTGTCCATTCTAGCCGCGGCGTTTAAACGACATCGAGATGACGAGATAAGAATGATTGATCGTCGCATTGTTTACTCTGTAATTTACTCTGTAAACGGTTATTTTACTGAACTTGACGTGGTGGTGGTTACTTTTATGGTCATCGTTACGGTTACCCGTAGAATGTGGAATATTTTGGTTTTTGGTGACTAACGAGTTGTTTGAATTTTTGTTGTTTTTACATAGTACTTCCAAATGTTTGGTGTATTAATAATAATTGGGTGGACAGAGTAGAAAAGATTCAGAGTGGAGTGAGTGAGTTGGAGTAGAATGATAATTAGCAGAAAATAAACTTTTAAATCTATCTTTTTTTCTAATTTTTAAAAATTATGACATTCGTAAAAATAAATAAGTAATAACAGTCATCATTTTAAATACATAAATGAACATTTAAGAAACACTGTAATCATCTACGGCATGAAGTACCCTTCGTTACACTCCATTGGACTAAATTACTTTAATACCTACCCATTGAACTGGAAAAATTGAATCAAGTGTCATAACGCATAGAAGCGAGAGTAAATAGTGAACACAAATCATAATCAAAAAATACTAAGTTTACATTAATTGTATAAAAGTGTATAACGGTAGGTTTGTTATAATAGTGTGAGTGACTTAAATCTCTATTATTAAACTCTTCCTTTACTGAGCAAATGACAAACGATGCTCACCACCACCGGGAACCACGAGGCGTAGAATTATCAAAAAAACCAATGCTGTATCAACTTCATCTTTGTATTTAATTTAAATGAATATATTAGCACAAAAATATCTAAGCATTTTTAGTAAAAATAATGAAGGCTATAAACAAAATAGTACTAGAATGCAACCATTGCAGCAGGAAGTGTTCTTGGTTGCATCATGTAATAATGGGCCATTCTAAATGTGGGTCGTTTATTTACAAAACGTTTCAAGTGCAGTTACTCGTATAGTACTCTCGTATAATCCCTGCGATTGCCGTAATGTGCTAGGTGCTTTGAGATTTTAGCCGCATTGTTATGGTTTATTTCAATTGGCAGTTTGTAGGTATTTTTTTTGAACTTCACGCATATAGCAGGGTAGGGACTGGCCGAGCCTTATTTTGGTATCAGAGCCAGGAAATGAAGTTCTGTGGTGAAGGAATGAGTTCTCCCATTAGGGAATCAAACCCACAAACGTCACAATTACAGTCAGACGATTGCCACTGTTTTTCTTAGACTTTTTTTTTCAGTTTTACGCTTTCTTTTGTAAATAGCAGTCAAGGCAAAAAACTAACTTAGCTCATTAATGAACCTTTCTTGAAAATTTACTAAGTATATTTCTGTTATCTATACATTTAAAAGAAAAAATAATGAGATATTAGAGTAAACTACATTTTTTTATAATTTTTAAATAAGGTTACCTCAACACAGTTTTGTGAGTTTCACCGTAAAACATATGGCATGATTAACAGATACCGTTGTATATAAATTTGGGAAACATCATTACATGCCTCATTAGCGACTTAAAAATATCTTAAATCAAGTAACCTTGCGCAAACAAGACAATAAAAGGGAATCAATATATTGAAATTAATGATGATAATTTCCATTTTTCGTAATCGTTTAAATATTTTGTAGCATTTTTTGTTTTATATTGCGGTTTTTTTGTTATCTTGTTTAAAAAGTTGCCGTCGTCGTCGTGGTCGTTTAAGGGTGTGATTGTAACACGACGATTGTGGGCTCGATTCCCACTCGGGGAAATGTATTATTATTTATTAATATCTTTGTCAACCGTTTATTAACCACAAGCATTTCTATGTATATACAAATATTAAATTTAAAAATTCAGCTTCACGCTGTATGCCGCACAAAGCAGGGGAAGGCATCTAGTGTTAAGACACTCCGTTTACCATTGCGTGTAGAGTGGCGGGACTCAACACCGTGCTTTCCTATGACACCAGAGCGAAGAAATGGACATATATATACAAAATATTTCATCTCCCCGAGTGGAAATCGAACCCACAACCTGTGGCATTTAGCGTTACACGCGTGTGCCCTGTACACGTACATCAATGTACGTAGATAGTTAAGATACAATATATAACATAGATGAGCTATTTACTAAGCAAATTTACATAATAACGTCATTTCGAGCTGCAGCACTGAGCTAACCGCAGCCAGGATAATTTACAGCGCACCGAGATTGAGTGTCTATTAAGATAGTACCTACGAAAAGACGCGAACGTGACATGATTGTTCCATTTGAAAAACGTTACGTAATCATCTATTTTGTGTAACAGGAAAAATATTTGAAAATAAATAAATAAACATCAAATTTGCAATATACTCGTAGAAGAGTGTAAATATTATTAAATGGATCTTGAATTTAAATGATATTTTAACATAATAAATAACTACTATTTTTTTTTATTTTCATTTTCTTGCACTGGTAAGACACAAATCATCTTGACAGCTAACTCTTGACTCTCTGCTCATCCTACTAAATATATTACATTGTCTTTATCATATTAAGAGGTCAAACCTCTTCCTAAACAGACAAATTTAGTGCTATATCACTCTTTAAACTAACTAAAAATAAGAAAAATCTCTCGTTCACCTCACAATCCATATAACACATTATGCTCAAAACGTTCACGTAATTTAACTTGGTAGTTGGTATTATTAAACATAAATAAAGCCATTTACATTCAAAAAGGCACATGAGGCGTATTTCTAAAACCGTATAATCGTCGAACCGTTGCGAAACACATTCAGTGACATGAACGAAAACGCTAAAACTATAAATTCACAGAAAGGAGCGAAAAAAATTGTATTATTCAAAGCACGTGCTTTAGTTGGGGAATGATTTAGATCGAGAACGAATTAGTTATACATGTTAATGTAATTGTATATAAATATTAATGGCTGTGTATCATGTCGAAATTGTTTTAATAGCTTAACTACGAGTTTTTGAAGTGCTTTTTTTTTTGATAGGAAGTTTAAGTGCGGCGTTTGGTTCCGCTAATAAATGCGCTATATCTTAAAAATTTGACGGAAAGTGAGGATCAGAATATCTTAACACTAGCATCTCTCTGTCTACTCTGCCATGTAATACTATGCAATAGGAAAAAACATAAAGGTGTTCTTTTACAGAAATTAGGAATGTTTTAATTCTTTTACACGCTTAGGTAGCATGTGGATGAGATCACATTTTCCTTATTAAATCGAAATGGCTAAAATGTCATTTTGTATTCACGTACATAATCAATACTTAGTCATAATGTTTATTTTATTATTCTCTATAATGTCATAAACTAATGCTATTAATACTGATGATACAAATGAGAATATACATGTTCATCATATATTATGTCATTTTAGTTTATTTAAGAGGCCTGTCCATACCAACAACGCATACGCCGCTTTTGAGGAAACACTATTTTCATTTTCTCGCTCTGAAACTCTCTAGCTCTCTCTCAAAATTAATAATATAATTAAATTAAGTGGAAAACTTAAGTGTGTCAATGAGAACGGAGTGTCTTAAGACTAGGTTCGCATGTTCCCTCTGCCTACCCTGCTATGTGCGGGATACATATTGAAACTAAAAAATGTCATTTAAAAACTAACAAGCACATATATAACCACCATGAATCATTAAGAAACTCCTTATTAATTTATATTTATTAATTTTTATAATATATTTATTAACTTTTTTGTCATTAAATAAACACATAAGGCAAACATAATAAGGCTCGTTGACCCTTAATAAACTTATACACTTGTTGAATTGACACTAACCATCATTTTTTCAAAAATTTGCTAAAATAAAATTTGCAAAAATTAGCTTAGGTTAATTTGATTAATTTAATATTTTTTTTCATTCTTCGAGTAGTGATCGAATCCACATCTATGCAGACAAGACATTCCCACTGAGTCAATCTGTCGTTGTATTTATAGTTAATCGTTATTACTAAACGTGATTACAGGTAAACGTTAGATAATAATCAGCTACCGCAAAGGTTACATTAAGTATTTGTATACTATGTCATTATTTAATTTAAGGAATTTATAGTTTTATCATATATTTAAACGTTATTAACGTGATTTATTTATTTTATGATTTATTTATTATATGACGTCATCGAGGTGCAGTTCGAAAGTGCCTACGCGTAGTCACCATGGTCGTAGATTTGATCCGCACTCCCAATGTTTCTATGGGCAATGAAGTAAAAACAATCAAAACAGCGAAAAATAAAATATATTTTAAGATATCCCCTTTCAATGGTCTACTACACTCCTCAAGGCTTACTACATGCCATTTCAGCGTTGTATTCCGCGAAGGATCATCGGCATCATTATTTAAAGATCATAAAAGCATCATTGAAATATATTATCTAAGTCACACTATTGAAATATTTTAATATGAATTATAAGCGTATAATTGGTTAATCATTGGCGTTAATCATCAATTAATATACATGATATATTGGTGTTATTGTTTAGTAAAATTATTTGTTAGCTTTTTTAAATTTTATATATAGCCTTGACTCAGCTGCAGTATAGCATAAAAAGATTTGAAAAGATTTTTTAAAATACTTAGCACTTCATATTGTAGATTTTAGTAGTACTAATGGAGCACAAATTAGTCCGTCAATGTCACATATGGATAAGACACGAGACAGATCTTTGAATCTTAAAAACGCTTAAAATTTTCGACTTTTACTAAACAAAAAATAGTACAATATTACGTTAGTCGATTTAGTTGTACCCGACAGCCATGTGTAGGCTTACCGTCCAGTCGCATGACGTAACGTTTCTAGGTCAGGGTCCGCCGTAGGCAGTGCGTCGCCGTCGCCACGTTAAAGAGGTTTCATAGATTTGTGAATCTTGAACGCAGCTTTGACAATGACATTTTTTTTTGGTTTAGCAATATTTGATATTATAAATGAGCTAGAGAAAAAAAATCTTTACTGGAACTCTTTAATGGACGGACCTGTACGTCAATATAATCTCAGAGGAATTATTTATTTTCATATTAGTCGCTCTGGTAACAAAATGAAGTGTATAGTTTTGAAGTACCTATAGTTTTTATGAGATATTTTAATATCACGAAGTTTTTTTTTTCCTTTTTAAATTAAATTATTCTTCAATTAAGCAAAGCTTTCAAAATATTTATTAAAGCAACTCATTTTAATTAAATTTCGTAAATTTCGTCGATATATTCATATTAAATGCTACTAATCTGTCAATTTTTATTAAAAACTTTTAAAAAAATGTTCGATATACAGGTTTATCAATTATGAAGTGTTGTTAACCGTTTAATATTTATGATTTGCGCAATCAGTCCTGAACGAGTTATGTATAATTGCAGTTTTTTGTAATTAAAATAAAAATTTTAAATCGAAATTTTAAGTAATGG
>HE670997.1:34511-78218 GCA_000313835.2 Heliconius melpomene melpomene
AAAACTAACAAGCACATATATAACCACCATGAATCATTAAGAACTCCTTATTAATTTATATTTATTAATTTTTATAATATATTTATTAACTTTTTTGTCATTAAATAAACACATAAGGCAAACATAATAGGCTCGTTGACCCTTAATAAACCATCATTTTTCAGAAATTATGTGATGCTGTTAGCCTTACTGTCTTTTACAGCGACACGGGGTGGGGAAGGAAGAGGATAATCTGTCCTTCGGGTTCTGGAAGTTGCCGTCGAACAGACTGGGTACGACCAAATCATCGTTGCATACACCACGAAAAGACCCAATCAGTTAGATTCGATAACCATGATATTTTTTATTTGTAGCACAGGTGTTTTTTAATTCGTGTATAAAGTGATTTTTATGAAAAAAAAACTAATTTATTTTTAAATTAAATAAATATACGTGTGTTTTTAATTTATGAACATTCAATATGTTAAAATATTTTTTTCATACACCTCTTGTATATTGTAGAGATGGCGGAGAGACTCTGAGGTTACGGACTCGTTCTACACTTTCTGTCCAGTTTGATTAATTTACCATTTTTTTTCATGTTTAGAGTAGTGATCGAACCCACATCTATACAGACAAGACATTCCCACTGAGTCAATCTGTCGTTGTATTTATAGTTAATCGTTATTACTAAATGTGGTTGCAGATAAACGTTAGATAATAATAAGCTACCGCAAAGGTTACATTAAGTATTTGTATACTATGTCATTATTTAATTTAAGGAATTTATAGTTTTATCATAATTATATTTAAACATTATTAACGTTTATATTTACTTTAATGATTTATTTATTATATGACGTCACCGAGGTGCAGTTCGAAAGTGCCTACGCGTAGTCACCATGATCGTAGATTTGATCGTCACTCCCAACGTTTCATGGGCAATGAAGTAAAAACAATCAAAACAGCGAAAAATAAAATATATTTTAACATATCACCTTTCAATGGTCTACTACACTCCTCAAGGCTTACTACATGCCAAATTTCAGCGTTGTACTCCGCGAAAGATTATCGGTATCATTATTTAAAGGTCATAAAAGCATCATTGAAATATATTATCTAAGTCACACTAATATTTTAATATGAATTATAAGCGTATAATTAGTATTAATAAAACTTAGAATAATTTATCATCAATTAATATACATGATATATTGGTGTTATTGTTTAGTAAAATTATTTGTTAGCTTTTTTAAATTTAATATTTTGGCTTGGCTAAGCAGCAGTTTAACATAAAAAAGATTTCCAAATATTTTAGTAGTTGTAGTGGAGAACAAATTACTCCGTCAATGTCACTTACAACGCATAAGGCACGACAGAGATCTTTGAATCTCCAAAACACTAAAATTTTTACCTTTCTTAAACAATAAATATGTCCAAAATTATGAATAAGTAAATAGAACGATATTACGTTAGTCTATTTAGTTGTGCCCGACAGCCATGTGTAGGCTTACCGTCCAGTCGCATGACGTAACGTTTCTAGGTCAGGGTCCGCCGTAGGCAGTGCGTCGCCGTCGTCGCCACGTTACAGAGGTTTCATAGATTTGTGAATCTTGAACGCAGCTTTGACAATGACATTTTTTTTTGGTTTAGCAATATTTGATATTATAAATGAGCTAGAGAAAAAAAATCTTTACTGGAACTCTTTAATGGACGGACCTGTACGTCAATATAATCTCAGAGGAATTATTTATTTTCATATTAGTCGCTCTGGTAACAAAATGAAGTGTATAGTTTTGAAGTACCTATAGTTTTTATGAGATATTTTAATATCACGAAGTTTTTTTTTTCCTTTTTAAATTAAATTATTCTTCAATTAAGCAAAGCTTTCAAAATATTTATTAAAGCAACTCATTTTAATTAAATTTCGTAAATTTCGTCGATATATTCATATTAAATACTACTAATCTGTCAATTTTTATTAAAAACTTTTAAAAAAATGTTCGATATACAGGTTTATCAATTATGAAGTGTTGTTAACCGTTTAATATTTATGATTTGCGCAATCAGGCCTGAACGAGTTATGTATAATTACAGTTTTTGTCATTAAAATAAAATTTTAAATCGAAATTTTAAATTTCTTATTTATATTTGTTTATAGTATTAATCTTTTTTTTGTTTATTTTTTATGTAAATATTTCTGATATTTAAACGGTAGCTTATTTAAACGCTTTTTGTCAGATCTTCAATTAATTAGAGCTAAAAATTATTCACATCGTGAAAGTTGTATATACATATATTTTTGTATAGTATAGAAGATAATAACTTTGACTAACATGACATATTTATTTTATTTCTTCAATTGTTGAAAACAGTTTTATTCGTTATCATATGTCACAGTATGAACTACTTTACAGTTTTAGGTTTGTCATTTTAATGTATTAATTTATTTCGTTACAGGCATTATATACTATGTTCATATATACTACTCGATGACTCGATGTGTGTCAGTCATGTTTGATCTTGTTCAGCGGAGACAACTTTGAAAAATTGTCAGCTGACATAGATAAATGATAAAATTCCAAGATGATGCTTCATTGATAAAATAAAGAAAGAAATCATTACCTATTATGTCAGTTTAACTCACAGAACCATTTAATATGTTAAAATAGATTAATATTTCATAATAGAATAATATGTGAAGGTATATTTTTTTTAAGCTTCACTCTGTATCTCGCACTAAATATTGTTATGCGTGGTGGCGCAGCAGCACACCGTCTGTGTTCCAAAATGCACTCATCGCGTTCCTCATAATAAACAAAATTGCTCTATATTTCTCTATCTTATGTTATTGTTTTTAACTGACATACGAGTATAACAATAGGAATTTCCACAATGCTACATTACATAGTGCATTAAGAATTTATTAAGGCTTGGTTTTTAATCGGTCAAACAACGAATGGTATGTTTACAATGCTAACTATTTACAACCTTTCCGTATGATATATAATAAACCATTTAAAAAATGAATTCAATGTAACATTAGTTTAGAATTGTAATCATGATAACGATATTTGTAAATTGTTAAGAGCGCTCTCTCTCCTCTCCTCCTGGTATTAATCCCTCAATCAACGATAAGAATTATTAAGTAATTTTACTTGTTAAATATATTGGTGTTTTTCCCATTCGCAAAATAAGTTAAATATTATCCTTGTTTATTTGAAGATAGAGAAAGTAAGGAATATTTTTACATTTTTGACATTGTGATGATAATATTTAATTCAAAGATAGAATAAAAAAAATATTTCCGTAAACATGTACTATTGAAACTAGTGTTATTGCGTCTTAATTTATTATTACAAATTTCTCCAATTAACGCGCCCCACCTAGAGTGGTCGCTAAGAGATCTGTCACGCAGAAGACATGACTCAGGTATTATAAAAGGGCTAATTATCTACATAATTTAATAATTAAATTAATATGTTATGCTAGGTAAACCGTTGGGGAGTTCTAATACCTAAACTGTTAACATATTTTCATTCTTTAAAATTGCCTTTATTTCTGCTTAGTTATTCTTTATTATTAATAGTAGAATTAATATAACATTCGAAAATATAATAATACTATTGTCCCAAAAAATGTTCTTATTAACGGTTCCAAACTATCTGTAAAGCTAGTTATGTTAAATTATAAGTTGTAGATAGTATAAGTATTTAAATAATTTACTTTTTCTCAAATAATTGTAACAAGGCTTGCACCAAGAAAAGTATTCATCAATCAATCAATCCATCAATCAATCATCAAATTGAGTAAAGCTTTATCGTTGAAAATTTTCCTAAGCTTACTACGTCTGTGTAATACACCGACAGGTATTATAATCAATTACTCAGAGACCTGTCACACCGGATAGAAGTGAGGCAAAGTATGAAAATTGTAGGTGCCATTCACTCATTCATTCATTATTCATTGATTAACCAGCTCTTGCGAGCATGCAAGAATGAATATAAATGTAAATAATATTTTCTCTACTTTATTTATTTGAGAAAAGAAAACGAATATAACAAAAGGATGTGTGTATATCTATACTGTATACTAATATATTAAAACTCAGGAGTTCATTTGGTAGAACCACGCGAGCCCAACGGCACGTACAAGCTAGTGTAAAATACATCCCCAAATTTTGAATCCGCAAACATCAAGGCCACTCAGCCATGTGCGAATTGCGTTAAGATAATATCATTTATTTTTCAAATAGGAAATATATGCAAATTGGTAATAAACAGATGACGCTACAATTTTATATGCTATTGTATTAGCTACGGAAACACCCATATATTTTTAGAGCTGACAACTCCGTGATTTAATATGTTAATAATTTCACAATAGAGTTCAAATGACGTAACCTAACGCCGAAAATGATGAAGATGAATCATTTTTGACATACTGTTGATATGTCACAAAATGGACGATAATTGCTATTAATGAACTTATAGGCATAAAACAATCAATGCCTTGAATTTTAAATGTCAAACAGTTTCGAGATTGTCTTGTTAGCTTTTATGGTTCCGTAAGGTCATTGTTAATTTAATTACTATGTAGGAGGTTAATTTATTATAAACAACTTTTCTGTAAAAAAATAAATCTTAGCGCAACAACGAACATACCAATATTTTTAAATTATTTTGTTGTGCAATTGTGGCAATTAAAATCACTTCTATTATAGTTCATTATGTAAGTCTTTCAGTCTACTTCTTAAATATTTATAATCTTCTTAAATATTCTCAATCTACGGAAAATAAACAACGGAATTCAATTTTCCATGATCCCTACGTTCAAGAAGCGTACAGTCAGATCGTAATAAATAGTAAAATTGTAAAGATTAGTAAAGATTTAAAAATAACAAAAAAATAAGAAACATACACTCTATAATATTCAGTTCGTGCTTGGCCACTTAGTAACCTTACGTATGTCAAAAGTTCAACAAAGGTAATCCTTGAAAGATGTTAAAAAGGCTTGTTTAAGTTGATACATGTTTTATTCCACGCTTATAATGTGTGGGAGAAAAACAAAGCGTAGTGTAGGACATAGACAGATTTACCAGAATTCCATTTCGATTTGATAGAGTGTATTCGTTACTATGTTTGAAATATCGATTAGCCTTGTATATTATATTTGCATCGCACTTGATGACGTAATTAATGTATATTTGATGTCTCTTATAGCACATCACTAGTGTTTTTGACAATGTAGTGTCACTTTTATAAAGAAATAGTAATATTGTATAGATTATATGTTTTTTTGCTTCATTCCGCATATAGCAGAGTAGAAGAAACCTCAGACACTCCGTCTCTCACTTTCCGCCAACTTTCGAGATATTGCGTTTAAAATGGCGAAATTAAACACCGAGCATTATCTATGTGTTTGCAGTCAGGCGCTGTGTCGATAATAGCCAATATTGTTGTCATTTTTTCACGTCAAAATTTTCTCGCATCACTAAAGAAACATTTAACTAATGATTATGCAAAGTCGGTGCCAACACACTCTGTATTATTTCAGTGACATGAAATGCACATATTGACACAGATGCATCGTTGTTATTGAGAAGTTAAATAAAATTTGAACGGTCCACAATGAAGTTTTGTATATTCATTACGGTTTCTTCCCAGCGGCGTTCAGAATTTGGAATTCGTAGCCAATCGCTGACAGGAGATTTAGTAACGGTTAGTAGGTACTAAGGGCAGGCCATGGTCCCAATATATATTATAGAATCTTTACTTTTTTTTAAGAAGCAGACTTGTTTGGTTTGACGGCTAATCTCAGGAGCTAGATCTATATGTATATGTACATAGAGATGTGTAAAGCTATATTGCATCGTGTTAATCGTGTCGTTTTGACCTACTGTTACCACTTACGCTTATTTTTCACAACGGAGGTGAAGTTTCAGGTTATATCTGAAATATACCTTGCCAATATTATAATTATAAACAATATACCTATGATAAAAAGCAAAATATATCAGGAAAATACATAATTTAAATTGTATAAGAATCTTTTACAAAGTTCTAAATTGGGGGTAATGTTTCAGTCTATAGAAAAATAAAATTACTATCATATTAAGTGATATAAATAAAAAAAATCGACAAATTTAATTATGCAGCACCGATTCTTCCTATATTATCGAAATAATAACAAGTAATATATTATTTACATAACGTAACTAGAGATATATAAAATAATCAAAATATTATTTTACTTCCTAAACACGAAGTCTACTAACAGTTGATACTAGGTAATCGATATCCAGTAGATAAGATATGATTACAGCGCTACTTTTAAGTTGTGCCAATACATAAATGTATACATATTTTAGATATCACATTACTATGTAAAGAACAACTGCTTAAACGAGTTGTGAAAACAAATAAAAATATATTTAGGTTAAAAAGATGCACAGAGTGGCATTTCAGCCTTGCTGTAAGCAATGGCCAAATAATTATGGTTTAAAATATTTTTAATTTAAGTAGGCAGAAGCCTAGTGTTAAGACACTCTGCTTCCCACGAATTCTGGCGGCATTTCATTTCCTCAAATGGGAATCGAACCCACAACCTATTTACAGTCAAAAATAAAAATTAAATGAACTTGGTTATCACATTCATATAGATTATATTTAATGTAATTTTTATTCATAGAGCAATACCTATTAAGGAATACTATCGGTAGTATATCTTCTATATAACCACCATTTCAACTATCATAATATCTTTATTACAGTAACTTAATACCGCACTTAGCCGAGTAATAAATATGTATAGCAAAATTTCGCTATAAACGTCCCCTCAGAACGTGTTGTGTGGTATCGCACTCGTAAATCTACGCTAGTGACACAATTCAAAGCACGAATCCAAAATTATGTATGGTACATACAAAATTATATTAATTTCTAAATAGAGTTTAGTGGCTGATTACTCCATTCTCCTTAGCTAAGCAGAGGTGGTTGTATACTTAAGGAATGTTAATATTTAAAATATTTTAATTCAACTGATATAAAGTGAGTTTTTAAAAAAAAATGCTTAGACGAAATGAAATTAATCTTATTTCTTTAAATTAATTTTAAAAAACGTATAAGATAAAAAAAATACGTTTTTCACGTAAACAAACTTGCGGGCTACAATAAAATTTATATGAAAACTAATTTATCGCCAACTCCCAACACTAACACCACACAACAATAAACGCTCGAAACGCTTTCTCGAAAGGTTTTCGCAAAATGATCTCACCAGACCTTGGAGATGCATCCTTTATTACGAATACGCAATAAAACGCACCGTCTCAGTGGACAATGCCGCTGTGGCCTTCTGCCCCCTTGCTCGTGGTTATACTGCATATAGTACTCGTATAGTGCACCTGATGGCGGAGGGCCTAATACGGTTATGTATTTATTAAGAATAGCTTATACATTATAGTTGAGTTGCCTGCAATGCCTCCAGAATTCGGCGAAAAATGGAAAAAGAAGTGTCTTAACACTAGGTTCCCTCTGCCTACCTTCCTGTGTTGCATTGACAACTTCAATAGGACACTATGAATCACATGACTACAAGAGACTTGCAGTGATCGCAGGCATACATTAAATGATAAGATCGTATCAAAAAGATATAAGAAAATCTCTCGTACATCATTAAAATTATAGGTCAGTGTCGATCGATAAGCTTGATATATTTTATCATACAAGTTGCAATACTTGTTAAAGCGAAATGTCAAAGTGATCGATTATTATTATATTATTGTTACATAATGAGTATAAAACATATACAGCATGTTCTCAGAAGCCTTTTTTTTCATCAGAAATTAACGCCCAGTAATTTTCAGTTCCGTCTTTAGCAAAACGGCACATGGGGCTCCTGGCCAGGCCCTTATCATGAAAGAGCTCTAAATGTAGTTTCGTAAATAAGTAATGACTAAGAGCCCCAAATTCTTGTATGGTCTAGGACCCCGACATATCCTAAGACAGCACTAACGCCCAGACTCAATCTGCAAGGCGGCGCGTGCAAGCGTGGTGGTGCAAATTCGATTCAATTTATACTTTTCGCTCATAGTCTTAGGCTTAGTGAGGCTTCAAGTGCACCGTTACGTTCCGCCACTCAACACGCAATGCCAGAAGAATTCGGCGTAAAGTGGGGAACGAAATATCTTAACATTAGGTTCCCAGATTCTCTCGGCCTATGTGCAGGATACAGCCTTAAGCAACACAGCTTTTGAATGTCAACGCGACAGTGGATTCCATTTCCACTTGGGGATTCTTTTAAATAATAATAATAAGCTATTGCGAGAAGTTCAGCTCTCCTACTCATCACGCAATGTGTCAAAACCTGGAAAGAAAATGGGAAATGGAGTGTCTTAACCCTAGGTTTTCTCTGTCTACCCTACTATATGCGGGATACAACGTAAAACTAGTGTTGCTAAATTTATGTATCTACTGTGGGTATATCAGAATATACATGTACTTGGTCTAACCTACAATTTGCACTAAATTAAACGCTATAACGAAGCTCGACATACAATTACGCACGAGATTCATCAATGAAATTCTATACGGTCAAAAATAACTTTAATAAAGATGAAAGTTGCTCCATTAACACGGATTGCGGACAAAAATAACGCGTAATGTTTTTAACTGACACCTGTGAAATAATTAACTAAGTATATGAATTATGTATATGTATAAAAATATTTTTTACAGGTTTTAGTACATCGCCTGCCTGTATACGAGATGGTTGTGGGTTCGATCTCCACTCAGTGGAATTATGTTCATTTCCCCTCTCTGGTATGCAATAAAATGATTTCTTACTTTGTTAAAATTATATTATGAAAATGTATTAATCTTAAGAAAAAAAGTTTATATCTTATATTTATATTTTCATGTTCATATTTCAGGATAATCCCATCCCATCCCAGTATTAATTATTTGTAGACCGGGCTTAATGGCGATACATGCGAATAACAGAGTAAATAAGTAACGAAAATCCAGCTTTTTAAACTCTAAATATAAAATTAGCTGGATTTACTAACCGGACGTTACGATTTTATTACCACTAGAGACAAATATTTGCATTCGCAATACAAATGTTTAATGTGGGCGGGATTTTGTAGCGGAAACGGCGTTTGCGGTCCCTAAGCTGTGTAGTATTTGTTGAAGTTGTAATAATGTAACATATACACGTATATTTCACGTATATACATATAAGTGATATAATTATGATCCAAAATGAAATAAAATAATAAAGTCGTAAGGATAAATAGGTAGTGTATTCAAGTCCTTCTCTAGGAAAATTGCTATTTATAATAACCTATAACTTAAAATAACTGCCCCATCAAAAATATTGCCATCCAAGTGCAAATAAGCAGAGGGAACCTAGTACTAAAACACTCTGTTTCCCATTAGAACACTTCCAATCCCACTTTCCGCCGAATTCTGGTGGAATGTGTGAAGTGGCGGAACTAAACGCCGTTTTGCCTCGTTACCAGAGAAAGAAAATGTAACAATGAAATATTTAATATCCTGAGTTCCCACTCTATTCCCATAGAACCCATGCCACAGTCGCATGCCCCTCCGCCACGACGGACGGCCTCTCAACTATGATCAATAAAATTATTTAAACTGAAACTTCAATTTTGCTTTTGTTAGCTAGACTGAGTTTTTAAAAAGAATTTTATAGTGTTCTGAAAATATCTTGAATGTCAATCTCAACCGCGAGTCGCGCATTACACGTGTATACTCTAAGAAAGCCCATGAAAAACATCAAACGTTTTCCTTGAAATCTCGTTAAGTATGACGCTAGAACTATTACTAACTAAATTGAACTAATGCTGTGAATGATAAACATACTATATCGAAATTCTATATAATTCAATTCAATAACGATTATTAGAGAAACAATAAAAACAATATGTACCGCACATAACAGGGTATAGGCATAGGGGACCTAGTGTTACTACACTCCGTTCTTCACTTTACGCTCAAATTTCGAGAAAAATTCTATAAGCGAAAACAGCTTTATAATTTTTTCTGCAATTAGGCACAGTAAGCCATGCTCGAATTTTCAACATGGCGTGTTGAGTGACGGAATCTAACGCCGCAAATTAATATTTATTGTAGGTACCCCAAAACATAAATGAAACTACAATTTTTATTTTACAGCAAACACATAGCTATGAAAATATTTACAAAATACCTATCCACATTCCAAGAATTCAGGAAGACCATCAAAGCATACCAGAACAGTGTGTCCCTTTGAAGTTGAGATACAATGTAAGTCGTGACTATACGAATACCGTTGTATTCTTAACGATCCCATAAGGTTTGTAAAGAATCCCAAGTTTGGTGTTACGCGGTCGCTAAATGAGTATCCTGTTAGCGGCTGGCCGAAGGCAGAGATCAAAGATAATTTTATGGCAAATAAACGAAAATAAGCCTAGCTCTTCAATAATAATTAACGACCGGAAATTTAGTTTGATAAAATAACTGATTTTGTTTTTAAAAGCTTTTATTTTACTGTTATAGTAAATAAATATAATAAATGTTTTTATTATACTGTTTTGGTGTCGTATTTTATTATTGCTTTTAAAGAAATGTGATGAAGATTTTAGAAATAAGACATATATTTTCCTTGTATAGTTGACTGATTGACGTTGACAAGGCTTAATTAAAAAGCTTTTTGTATTATTAAAAAAATGTAAAGTGTTATTCACATACTAAGTATCGTGAAATATTTAGAAACGAATATAAAATTTGGAGGCGGGTTTCAAGCAAAAGATTTTTGGACGATTTCCGAAAGGCGTGAGTTGACGTAACATGATTTAATTGCTTATATTTCGAATGTTTGATCTTTACCTAGTGTAGGTAAATAAAGATCGAACTAACTTCAGTTACCTATCAATTATGCAATACCTCAATTATACCCATATTTCGGCGGAAAGTGGGAAACGGAGTGTCTTAACACTAGGTTAGGAACTGTCACAACAAAAAGTATTGCAAGAATTTTCACATTGCACAAATTTAAAACAATTGAAACTGAAACACAGAGCATAACTTTGAAACAACATTAAACAATCAGGGATACTTAAATTTTATCATCGAACACAGGCATTTAGCTATCTATTGCGACAAATGAAATAGATCTTTAGGTCTATAGTAATAGGGTTAATTTTTGATCTCACCAATTCAATTGACAGTAGCATTTTATGAAAAAGAAATTGGCTTGCAGATGTACGCAATTGATTTACAGCTCGTATTGTTGTTTTTAATCATGATCGATACAGGTAGTGTGAAATGGTAATTAATGTTCTACTTTTGCTCTTCTGCTAATGTGAAAGTGGGTTTTTACTTATGTTGACCGTCGTGGTGCAGTGGCATAGCGACCTACACACATGACGGTTGTAGGTTGGCTTCCTAGTCGGGGGAATTAATTACTTTTATTTCCTCGTTTTATGAACAAGCCAAGTAGTTAATTATTATTTCTTTAATAATATCATTTCCTCGCTTTGGCACCAAGGCAAAAAGCCCGGCGTTGAATTCCGCCCCTGAAGACGCAATGCCTAGAAAAATTCTGCGGAAAGTGGGGAACGAAGTGTCTCAACACTAGGTTTCCTAGGGTTCCCTTGTGTAGCTGTATGCTGGATACAGAGTAAAGCTAATTAAATTGTAACTTAATTTAATTAAAAAGTAAGTTAAATACTAACTGACGTCTCTGTACGCTATTAGTAGTACAAAAACAAAATATGAATGAAAACAGCAGGCAAATATGACAAATACAAGACAAAAAAATCCATCAAATACTAAGCTGAGGTTGCATCATTATCACAAATGCATCTGCTGCGAGTGTGAGTGCCATTCACTAAAGATGAATGGGCATACGTCGGATTTACGATCGATAGACAAACAGACATCTGTACCCACTCCGTAGTATGACGCGACGATTTATATGAGTTTTTGTGATATTCACGTATACGAATACACTTACTATAGAAAATATCTTTTGAGATTTAAGTATAATATTTATATTGGTATATATTGTCGTCGCTAGGTTCTTTAGAGTTCTTTTTATGTCAGTAAAAAGTTTTTATTTAAACGCTCTAAAAATTAAAAAATAAATATTTTTTCATTTAAATTTGAACTATCAACTCATAACCTCATTAGATATTTACAATTTATATGTTCCTAAAAGCTTGTCGTGCTATTCACTTGTGTAAATAAACTAGTACTAATGTAATTATAAAAAATTTGCTAAGTTTAACTTTTTAAATATTTCATTTAATTAAATATTGATTAACGCGACTTGATTTACTACAAACTCTAATTTCGTTAGCGACTGTACAACAATGTGATAATGTTATAGTTTACTCTAGTTTTTCTATATAACACAGTAGGGGAGGCGTGTTGAAATATAACTCTGTTTGTATTACTTTTTTGTCTGTAAAAGCTGTCGTTATCTATCACCAGGTCAAATTACATCGTCGATCACATTTTTTGAAGATTATCTAAATAAAGGTACTAGTTGCTTTTTTTTATTGTTATTTCTGATCGAAATATCTGTGAAATAGTTAAAATTTAATTGGATTTTAATTAAAATTTCCTTAGAATTTATCATAATATGATTCATTGTCTCTTTTAATAATAATTTTTTTTATATTATACATACAATCTATAATACAGAAGTTTTATTATTATTAAATAAATAAATTTGATAATACGGGCGTTGTAATATTAATATTATCCAATTATTTGTCTCCCAAAATGTTTCTAATTTGTCAACGCATGTGGGCGGAAGTGTTTTTACCTTATTAAGATTACGTCATTTCTGAGCATCCTAACTGACATCGCTTGTGAAAATGATGTAATATTTTTAGATTCACGCATCTCTTAACATATACCTAGCAAGGAGAAGAACCCAGTGCTAAGACACTCCGTTCTCCTCTTTCCACTAAATTTCGACAAATTGCATGTGGAATGGCTGACCAAAGCTCTGTCTTACCAAACCGTAATAATCGTACAAGAACTTACACGATTATTAAAGTTAGACCGCTTGGGCGGTTTCTAAAAGATTCTGGTACGTTCAACGTTAGTTTTTCTTTTCGGAGTGCAAAATAACAATTTTTAAATGTTAAAAAAGATTATTCTATTCTATTCTCCCCAAGTGGGAGTCGAACCCATAACAATCGCGTTTGCAGTGAAATGCGGTCCAATAAAAATAATTTTGATGATGAAATATCGTCGAAAATATTTTGCTAGAAATAAAAACACAGATTTTAGCAGATATATCGGTTCCACAAACATCCGACCGACACGAAGACAACTAATTCCGGTTAACATAACATGTTAATGTTATTTTAGTAATATAAAAACTTTTATTTCATTTCCTTATTTCCAATAATCGTACAGTGCTATAATATTTTTACGCATAGTTTTGAACCTCTTTGACCTGCTTTTGCAGCTGTGTAAATTATTTGCAATTTATGTAATTTTCAAATAATATAAATTACAGTATACACAAAAAGTATCAGATAAAAAAAATATGGTTTTCACAAAGTTGAAAAACCCTATTAATCTAATTGTAGTGTAAATATGGCCGAGAGTAACGTTCCCGCATTAGACGTACGACATGATAAGGACGTGCCGAAAGGCTTATTTTTGCTTTTTTTCAATTTCGTTCACACAAAAATCGAGCTTGATTCAAGAACTGTAGGTATAGTGTTAGTTTTTTATTTTCTTCTGTTGATATAAAAAACTTAAATTTATCAAGATTCTCTGAAGACAGTATAAGTCTTTTAACGATAATTAGTTAGTTTCTAATTCTAAAAATGATGTTTGAAATACATAAATAATATTACCGAATAATTAAAAAATATTAATAAAAATTAGCATACATATTTCAATCAACACTTGTCAATGTCGATCTACTTAACGCAAAGCTGTATAAATGCGGACAAATCTAAATTAAACTAATAAGTAGAGTTTCTCACATTATGTAAAAAAAATGCCAAAATCATTAATATTTTAAATGTATTTAAAGTGTTATTCCACATTTAGGAAAGAAAAATACTTATTTAGAAAATGTATATAAGTTTAAACCAGAAATTTCAACCGCGCTTGAACGGTTCCCAAGAACGCAGCTGTAAATCCCACTACGTTAAAAAAAATATAAGTTTATTAAATAAGTATCATTAATATTACTTAATATGACTCCACATAATATATAATACAGTAATATCATAACATCAAAACTCGATAAATCAACCACAAACAATACGTTAAACTAAACTGAAATCATCAATAATAATTTTAGTTCCTTCATATAATTTACAGCTATATAGACTTGCTGACACCACGAGAAGAATAAATAATTTATTGAATGATGTAGCTAATTTGTGTCATGGATGGACATCCCAATATAAATCAATGTCACGCTTGCGACACGTTCGTGAAATCTATGGCCCTTCACACATTGGCCCCATGTTGGCCCAATCTTTGAGTTAGATGCTTAGTTGGTATTACTAATGAAAGTTATTGCTTTGTAGATTTGGCCTTGTAGAAATTTTGCGGCAAATGATACTACAATTTTGTCGTAGATAAAACATTAGTTGCTTTAACTACTTAGCGATATGAGAATAAGCCTTGGCCTTTACTTTCAGGGACTTGTGGGTGGATCTTGACGTCTTAATATTAATTTTCCTCCGCTTTTCCCTTCTATGGGGGAAAAAGAAAAAGCTTTACAGATTTTGAGTCTTTAGCGAACATAACTTTTTCTAACACTTATTTTATAAATATTTAACAGTCCATTTTTTTCTGAATTTACATTTGGTAATATTACAAGATAGGATTTCTTATGATAATATAAATCCACGAAACGAATTACGATGCTTAGCTTTAAGTTTTTTTAACTTCTGTCATTCTGGCCTAATTCTTTCAGTCACATTTATGTCTCGGAGATATATTTTTGGTAGACCGCTGTCACTTATTTTTTACTTTACTATTTCTAGATTCAAAGAATTTTTAATTAAAGAAGCAAAACATGATTAAAATTTAATTTAGATGAAAAATATAAATAATAAAATTTGTAATAAGTTATTGTACCTAGATCACAAGAATGGGTGGGCGTTTAATATTAGTTCTGAATAAAAATTACGACCGACTTAAATATGAAAACAAAGGCTACAGACATAAATCATATCAAAATTTTCTATACCGTAGCACGTAACACGAATATTGGTGTGCATAAACCTAGTTAGAGTGTTTGCCAAAATATTGTTTACCTACTAAAGAAACACCTGTTAGGGAGTGACACAAATGGTCTTCTTATGCCAAATTAATATAGTGTTACAATCAATAAGGAACTCTATTCTCCAGTTCCCGCAAAAATGTGAAAAAATTAACTTGGAAAAAGAAAATCCTTAGAATAAACAGTTAATTATTTTGGTGACAATATTCTACATATATGTATATATCTTTGAAGCTAAAATTTAAATAGAATTTTTCTAACCTTAATTGTGCATTTCTCAATATTTGCAGTCGGTTGATTTAGAATTACATACTTTAGTTTTATTGTATGAAATAATTATTGCATTATTACGGATGTGGCACATCAATAGGTAGCATTAAGGAATATCATTACATAGACTTTAATATAATAAAATAAGTACACGTTGGTCAATAACGCGTGTAATTATATAAATAAACAATACAGGCTAATTAAATTTCATAAAACGCAAATTAGCCCAAGATCCTAGGACCCCCAGATCTACGTAATTTTAGCAAAGCTGAAATTTTGAGAATTATTATTTTAATATGTAATTAAGACAGTATGCGTGCTTACTAACTTGAAAGTGGGGTCCTTTCAGAGGTAACGCCAACTATCAACTATATTAAGTAGGTACGCACACTGTCTTAACTAGACATTAGACTATCAATCCTCAAAATTTCAGCTTTGCTAAAATGACGTAGGTCTGGGGGTTCTGGGATCTCAGACTATTAGTACTTATACCTATATCATTTCTAAGTAGATATTCGGAATCTAGTCTAAGAACACGTCGTAAAGATAACGAGATAGACGAGTAGGTTCATAGTAACGATGACGAGTGGTTTATAATTATTATTATCAGTTTTTCACATTACTAAATATATAGGGCAGTAGAACTAAATTATAAGAAAATTTAAGTAGGATTTTTTACTAACGTTTTTATTTTTAAGAAATAAATAAGCTTTACACACACATAGCAGGGTAGGCAGAGGGTTTTTAGTGATAAGACCTGTTCCGCACTTTGCGCCGAATTGTGAAGACATTACTTGTCAGTACAAAATATAAAATACTTAACTAGAAACATATAAAATACAAAAAAAAAGAATAACAATACATAATAAGCTATTTATTGATATTTTACTGGAATGTTTTTTAAATAACAATTCTGAACTTCATTTTCTGTTCTGTCTGATTAGTGTCACGTACACGGTTTTTCTGACTGGTGACATCACTACGCTACCAGCGTACTACGGGTATACCTAAAGTGGTTACCACCAGTGAGACTAATATTCTCAGATCGTACTATCTTCGTATGACTAGGCGTTCGACTACGAGACGGTTGTGGGTTCGATTCCCACTAGAGGAAATGAATTATTTTCATTTCCTCGTTCTGATAACAAGGCAAAGCGAGGTGTTGAATTTCGTCATATTATAAAGTCTCGAAATTTAAGCGAAATATTTATTTTAATTATAAAATTGTATAATATGATTAAATTATAAGGCCTAGGCTAGGCAGATAGACTATGTATTGACATAGGCCAGCAATTATTCATAATTAAATATGGATACGAATCTCACTCGAGGAATAGTTTATCTTAGTAGTATAAAACAAATTTACTGCCTGTCGAAGTACACTAAAATCTTTCAATCTATGTTACGAACGAAATGTAATGGGATTTTCATTAATAGACAATGATTCAAGAGGAAATGTTATAATATGTAGAGCCAAGAATGTCAAATATTTGTAATGTGATGTCGTAAAAAACATATTTTTATACTTTCCGCCCGATTCCTGAGAAATTGCGTGGTGAGTAGCAGTGCTCAAGCGCGCTTTGTCAATCAGAACAGCGAATAAGAGCCGACGTATTCAAACGCTGTCCTACGCAGTCACGATAGCCTCATAAAGAAATAGTCATATTCAAGAAGCTCACGCGGGCAAAGCCGAGCAAGATACTAGTTAAGAATATCTTCGATTTGGTTAATATAAAAGTAATATTCGATTATATATATTCTATGAAAATGCACTTAAGCCTGGAACAGCTTTCTCTCAACAGCAACTGTTAACGTTTAAATATAAAACTCTTTAAGTTTTAACTATATTATGTTTACAAAATAAGTACAATAACGTTCATAACCATAACCTCGGTCCGCGTTCGCTCAATAATGTTTGATTGTTAAATTTTAAAGACCTAACGGTATAAAATAATTCAAGTAGTTGCTGCTAGTAGCTCTGAAGTCTGAACAATAATGTATTAAGTTTTAAATTTATAATATTTAATATTTCATCATGGTGTGCGAGGTGTTTCATATATTTTTTTCAGCTTCAAGCTTTATTCTACTTATACGTATCTAGCAAAATATGCGGAGTTTCCACCCAAATTCGGAAGATTTCATTTTGTGTAGCGAAATTTGCCGCCTTTTACTAAGATAACCGGGGACTAGAATTAGATAGAGCGTCTGATTGTAAATACGACGATTGTGTGTTCGATTACCATGCGGGGGAACAGCTCTAGTAACAAGACAAAGCGCGGCGTTGAGCGCCGCTAATCAACGATAACTGGGCGGAAAGTAGAGAACGAAATATCTACACTAGCCTGCCTACCTTGCTGTATAATATAAAAAATCTGGTACATTGCGATCATAGTCTGTCGTTTTTGCTTCTAATAATGTCAAGATTTAAGTAAACACTTGGTTAATCTAGAAAAAGTAAAAATTTAAATAACGAGTAGGTATTCTTCTATTTCGTTTTATCGCTGCACTTACTGGAAAATTGACTTTTGACCTAGTTTATATGAATCATTCATTCATTTTCTCAATATTCCGAGACCGATTTTCCGTGTCATTAAATATTGTATTAGAGAACAGAAAGGAAATTTATTTAAAATATTATAATTATTATTTATTTGTTTAAGAACTAATTTCACCTAGTCAAATCAATATAAGCAATTGCAAATTCCATCAAGAATTGTTTCGCAAATGTACGTAGCCTAGATTCTAAATTTCATATTTCTGTGGGCAATAGTTTCGTCTACACGTTGTCGCCAATCAGTCAGTCATTCAGTGCCGAAACAGTTTTAACATAAATATATTGATATATAATAAAGAAATCAAATCTCTTCTTATAAAAGCAAACGATTTTGTTATATCGTTGATTGAAAATAAAAAAAAACGCACGCATCAATAAATCTTTGAAAATAAACAATGCCATGTAGGTATCCAAACGAGTTCCCAAGTTAGAACATTTAAATAACTAAAGTCTCGAATATTTCTAAGAAGTATTCGCCTTTTGTTCAACTAAATTGAATGCTTATTAATAAACATTATTATTTTTCATATTATTTCATAAGAAACGTTCACGCCTTGTTTACTCAGTAGGCGCAAAGGCCTGGACCTTCAATTAACTTTAACAAAAGCCTTCTGTTGTTAGAGATAGATATTAAATTTAATATGATATAAAGAGATAATAATCTGTATTTTATTGTATATTTAGAAATAATAATTAATTAAACATAATCCACATTAATTACGTAGAAAAAATATTAAGATTTTGTACGAAAAAATAAGTCTATTCTTATTTGGCAGTTTTAAATATGATGTCATTACGGGGAAATTTTGTCATATCTCATTGTATACGGCGGTTCTAATAAGACAATCGGCTTATATTTACTATGTTTTTTGTGATATGAAATGCAACGTTAAGGTTTGCCACCCAACTTTTAAATCTATAAATACAATATAATTAATATAATTTTATTATATAATAAAATTGCAACTGATCGCTGCCTGTACGTAAAATATACGGTAATCTTTTTGGCCATTTTTAATGCAGTTTTCACTATTGTATTTTGGAAACTACGAAATAACTGATTTGCTTGAAACTGATCTATATCTTTTAATGTAATGATTTCAAAGTTTCAGGATGCCTAAGATATATTTTTATTGCACTTGAGGTGCCTGTAATGGGCTAATTGTATATAGAATTTATAAGGCAGTATCTAATTGTATACGTGATGGTTACAGATAGTACCTATAGGTTCGATTCCTATTCGGAAAATAATTATTTTCATTTTCCTGTTTTGGTAGACGACATGTCGTAATATGTGAAATTTGAATAAGCGGAGAACGAAGACGTTAAGTTCTGGCTGCCTACCTTGCATAATGCGGGATAAAGTGTGAATAAATAGAAAAACTAAGTGAGCAATTTAAATAGATTAGGTACATTTCTATAGACCTATATGTATGCAAACGTAAAAATACCATAATATTGACGTAATTCTCATAAGAGAATACATTAAAACCAATTTATTACTTTAAGCGATCTGTAATATTTGCCAATACGATTTAGATTATTATAATATTATTATATTCTTAACAGGTATACAATAATAAAATTTGTTTCTGTACAATTTGCACCTTAACAACCACGGATTAAATTTAATTCATAAATATCCAATATAATTTTATAGCCATATAAAATTAATTAATTATATTGTATATTTTCATTATGATACTAATATATTTGTAAATACAATACGTATTCCACCTGCGTTAGTAATTAGATAATTAATTTTAATGAAATACAAGCAGTTTTCTTTCAACAATGAAAATATGCACTATAGTGTGTAATAGTGCATAAGGTCAAAAGGTGTTAGCTGTTTTTCTTATTGACCAATACTAATTGATGAATTTCAATTAGATATATCGATTCTTTCAATGGGCTATAGATTATAATATTAATAAAATAAATATTACATTTATTAAAATACTCCATACAAAATCGCGAGCTTAGATCATTGAAGTTATAAAATAATTTTCCATAAAACCTTCTATCTTTATCTATTATACAACTATTTTATTTAAATCGATCTTGTGAATATTAAGAATATACAAAACACAAAAAAACATCTTACAACATAAACGTACATACATTATATTATATAAAAAATCTTGAAGCGCTAATATTGCACGTTGTTTTCATTATTTGATAAGATTAGACCGGTACCGGTATTTACCTTCGATCACGTGGCGGCCGGAGAATTTCTTTTGATATCGTTCCACTTTTTTACTATACACTATTTTTATAGCAATCTAAAGATAGATTAAACCTGATTTTAATTCAGAATTCGTTTAATTAAGCGATTTAGATTGAGGACGGTCGTCACACGTGCTCCCCTCGCGAAAGCTAGGCACCGACTGACCGAGATGGGAGTCGGACGATAATCGCTTTTCACTTCAGTTGTGCACACTATGTGTCATCTACATTACATTTCTAGTGTAAAGTGTGAAACGCGTAATCGCCAAATATGTAATATTTACTTAAAGTAACGTCTTAAGGGATTACGATTGCGAATGATAGATAATTTGTAGGGAAATAGCTTCTGATAATTAATTTTGAATCTCATTGTTGTTTATTACTCCACTTTCAAACGTTTCTTATCTCGTTATATATGAAGAAAAGCAGTTATATGTCTTTTCCCTTCATAATACTAGGTTCCTTTTATCTAGAAGGATCCTAGTATTAAGATACTAAAATTTTTCCAGACACTGCGTCTAGAATTGCGGGATTGATGCTGAACTCGAAAGACCGAGGGAATAAAAGTATTTTATTTCCCCGAGTGGGGATCGAACCTACAACCGATACAGCTTACGGTAAGACGCTACCACAGTGCGCGACGAGGGCCTCGATGGTATATTTCGAAATGTATATCTTATTAAAAATAATATATTTAATGTTTATATAATTGTTTGGCCATGTTGTTGAATTTACAAGGTTAGGGAAATATGGCGTTTCAAATTACATTCAATGTTAAGTTATGTAGGTAAAGAAAATATAAAGTTAAGGCCGTCGTGGCGCAGTGGCATAGTAAATGACTGTAAAGACGACAGTTTGTGGGTTCGATTCCTATTTGAGGAAATGAGTTATTTTACATTTCTATTTCTGGCGACACAGAAAAAGCGTGTTGTTGAATTCCACCATCGATCACGCAATATCTCAATTCGACGGAAAGTACTGAACAGAGTTTCTCAGCACTGTGCTCTCCCTACCTACGCAATCGTAGGTTTTGACATTTATTTACAGGATTGGGACAATTATTTTTTTATTTACATATTTTCATATTTCATATAAGCACCCTGTCTCTCTTACCATTCACTCTTCTTTCATAAGTTTATTTATCACACGTTCGATCTATGAATAAGATAATTTTGGCATGTTTATTTTAAACAGAACTTTTTTACTTTAATTAGATTATTCGTTTATATTTTGGTAGGTACTCGAAATATTTATAGATAATATATTTTTAATTAAATATCTTATTCATCGTATCGTTTCTGATTTGCAAGGTCACAACAAATATGCATATTATGTACCTACCTGTGTAACTAAATATGTATAAAAAAAATATTTTCAGTTTGTTCCTTATCGGCCGGAAATCTAACCAGAGTCGAATGATAAGATAGAAAATATCTTATTTTTCTGAAAGAAAAAATGTAGTAAAACGACACGATTCAGCAAACCGAGGCTATTTAAATATTATAGACATTTTATTGCGATTACAAATTCGTCACGGCCGTGTTGAAGTGACTTATGTAGGTATATATATTTTGCTTAAAAATTACTATATAGTATATTTTCCTTAAAATGAACTATAGACACATTTACGATTTTTTTATATATGGGACTATTACGACACTAATAATCATACACTTATGCTAAGTATATGAATATGGCTCACAAGCATAGTACCTACCAATAACTAATTAATGAAATCGATTAAAGACAATGTGTTGTCATGTCGTAGAAGTTATCGATTAATCATAATTAATTTTTTATAAAATAAAATATTATAATATTGCTAATAAAGTTAAAACTGAAACATACTAAGCATTAGGAACAATGATGGTAATTATTAGAATTAACTGCGCAGATATGGTCACGCTTATGTCCCAAGAACCCCCATATTTTTTTTTTTCAACTTCGTCGCTTCCGTTCCCGACTTTCCGTCGAAGAGGATTTGCTGAGTGGCGAAATCCAATCTCTGCCTCGTTACTAGATAGAGTAGGGAAATGTAAATATTAAAATGAAATATTTTAAATATTTCTCTGAGTGGAAATCGTACCCACAACCGTCGTGTTTACAGTTGTAGTCACTTGTGCCCTTATGCCACGAAAGCCTTGAAACTAATATGTAATTAATTTCAATATCTTTTTTTTTTAATAAGCTGTAATTTATACATAACTAGTGGACCTGCGCGGCTTCGCCAGATTGAACTATACTAATATTTATTTAATATATTGAAATTGAAATTCTAAATATTAAAAAAATGCCTATTGAAATGAGCAAACAAAATGAGTAAAAGTAATTGTTCTTTAGCGTTAAGCCCGCCTTTTGTACATTGTTTTTGTGTAATTTTATGCAATAAAGTTTATATGAATAAATAAATAATTAAGGGAATTTCTTAATTTAAAAATATATTTACATATTGTTACTTAAAGTAATAATAAGTAAATGTAACCAAAGGAAATTATTAATATTGAAATAAATAATAATTACTGTAAAAAAAGGGAGTTACTTTCGAATGTATAATATTAGTATAAACATTTTTTTTATTTCCATTTTCTCACTCTGGTAAAAAAGTGAGGCTTTTGCATAAATTTGGACATTTTGTTTACTTTGGTAGCTGCAAAGCTTTACACTGTCTGAGTGTGGGATATACACAGCAGGGCAGGCAGAGGGAACCTAGTGTTAAAACACTCCATTCCCCAGTTTCTGCCGAATTCTGGGGGCATTCCGTGACTTTGGTAGTAAAGGCTTAACGTTTAATTTTTCGTATTCTATTTCTTATTGATGTACTATTTAATATTATTCTTCTTTATTACAATAAATAAATATATTTTGGTAACATATTATCATAAAAATATTATATATATAGCGTTGAGGGCACAAAGAATCTATTTATCTATGTTGCCTGTTGAGTGGTGGCAGTCGGAACCCAACTATCACGGTTCGTGAGATACACACAGATAGACAGACGGACGAACACAGCGAAGTCTTAGTAATAGAGTTCCGTTTTACCTTTTGTGTACGAAAGCCTAAAAATTACGTTATATTCATGTTTTTTTTTATTAGCATTTTGTCTTAGCTAGATGATAACCATCTATGATAAGTTTACTGAGTTCCTTACTGGATACTACTATAATAAGAATCCTGTATTTATATTGCATCTTGCATAAGAAATGCATAAAACGCTGGATTTGAATATTAAACTTGATATAATCTTATTATTTATATTTTCCGTTTAACATAGGTATTAATAATGTCAGAATTCTTGCAATAAAATATATAACTTCGTAAATATAGATAATATATAACTTACAAATATATAAGCGTAGTTTTCAATTGTTTCACTGACCACAAGTTTAGGAAATGGTACATACAGTTCGCGAAGCTTAAGCCGAGCTTTATATATATAGGCGTGCGCCACTATAAAAATAGAGTTAGAATAAAACTTTTAAAAATCTGGAGGAATCCGAATTCTGGAAGCATAGCGAATTAATTGGTGGTGGAACTCAACGCCGCGCTTTGTCTCGACATCAGAGCGAAGAAATTAAACATATTAAATATTTCCTTTTCTCGAGTGGGAACCCATAAACTGTTGCACTTGTGTTGGCCTCAAAAAATATTTTTAAAACGTAATTATAATAATTAACATTACGTGTTAAAATAAAAGTAAATATTCGAAGAAAACAATCATACACATCCATAATATTTAATAACAGAGCAAGTGTAACGACTTTATTAGTCACTACGAGTTCGAAGCCTACATAAATAATACAATAAAACGTGGCTTAAACAGGTCAATGTCGGTAGTATGATGTAATATTGAAATTCGGCACAAATTGTATCATGAGAAGATTATTCTTAATAGAACCAATATAACTTTGACACTAACTACATTGATACTTGATAGGCGTTGAATGCTAATTGGTTAGTGAGAAGTAAAAGGGGGTAAACGTTTTATAATTTTTTTTTTTGGCGTATTATTGATAAAAAAGAACTGGTTTAGTGCTAGTCGGACTCGTCTACTGAGGCTTCAGTACCAATTTCAGTATTGTCTGTTGGAAGTACAACTTATAAAAAAGTTGATTAAGCTTATCACCTTTTTTATAAGTTTGCGAGCATATTATGCATTCATTTTGTGTGAAATGAACTACAAATATAAGTTTGTAATTATTTTTTATAAAAGATATTTTAAAAAATGCTATAAAGAGTATATGAATATTTTATAAATTTTCATTCTTCAGATTTTTTTGTTTATTCATGTAGTAAGTTTTCAATTCGTGCCAAATTTCATAAATGTGGGTCCTCAGGGAGTTCATATTATACCTATAGATTTGATTACATGCGGATATTCATACATAATATAGTGCTTAGGTACCTAAGGTACTTTTAAAAATACAATCCCGTGTACCGCTACGTGAACATTTATCCTTGCTTGGTTACCTTAGGGTAACCTAGGACCCAAGTACATAATCAAGTAATTTACCATCCAACATGGGGACCCTAATGTCTTAACATTAGGGTTATTACAACTGCTGTGTGCGGGATACTGCGTGAAGCTGATTTTAATATTCCATTCTACGTTTATTATGAGATATTACGTATTGTATTGTTAGAAGAGATTTAGTATAAACATATCTTGTGTGAGAATTGAATTCGCAGCTGCCGTGCATAGTCGGAAGTATTGGTTCAACATGACCTAACTAGGCCATAGCGATATTATTTAATATTTTGATATACGCTGTTTATTTATAACAGTTTAATGTTTTCTTTACTCTGTACCGCATTTAGCAGGGTAGGTACAGGGAACAATATGTTCAGACACTCTGTTCTCTATTTTTCGCCGAATTTTCAAGACATTTTGGGTTGAATAGTAAAAGCCGCGCTTTATCTTAAAATTTATAACATTAATTTCTATATATTGTTATTTTTAACGTTATATACGTAGTATGTGTAGAGAATCTAGAGTCAAGACACTTCTTTCTTTATTTTCGAAACAAATTAATTAACATTTTATTTGTCTGTTCAGTGGTGAAACTTAACGCTGCAAATCGATGTGATCTAACAAGAGTGAAACGAATATAATATGTATATTATAATGTTTCCAATAGGAAATCGAACCCACACTCAACTTCAATAACAATAATTATTTTGATATTTTCGTCAAAAAATAAATATTTGTACCGAGTCTATCTTACTTATATAATTGAAAATTATTTTACCTTACTATTTTTTTATTAATAACAGCTAAAATTGCTAAAAATATTTTTATTTAAATTCAGTAAGCGTTTCAATATTTATATGTTAGCGCCATCTAGTATACTTTTAAATGTTCATAACTACTTCTGCTACTCGCCGCAAGATGGCGGAACTTTACTGTTTTGAGTTTGGTTATGAATTTCTAGCGTGAAGATGGCGCTCCTTTCGTTTACTAAAATACACGTAGTGGTTATAGACTTTTTTCCTAAAGATAATTTTTAAAATCTATTTTACTAACCTTTTAAATGTTCATCCATCGCCTCTTTAATTTTGGACTTGTAAACGTAATTCTTTATCATTCTTAAAATATATTGCATATTATTGAATGGAATATATTTTTACAAAACGTATAAAATTTAGACTTATCGGGATGTAAGCGTTTCCCCGCAAAAGCCGTAAAAATTATTATAAATTTGATATCAGTTATTTATTTGTGAACTGGACAACGTCAAACTTGTCTGCTTGCACAAAACTCGATACTATCTATTATTAAGTTTGACAGCAACTTTCTTATCAGAGATTGTATGCTACTCAATAAATGGATCTTAAAGTAGGCCAGTCGTGGCGCAGGGGCACAAGCGCGACAGAATGTGGGATTCGATTCCCACTCGAGGAAATTAAATATTTAATATTTTCATTTCTTTGCTCTGGCGTCGAGGCAAAGTCTATAATCTATAATCATTTCATTTCTAAAACGTATTTCGATGTCGACACTAGTAGAATCATTTCAAAGTTGAACAGGTTTGTTCAAGCGAGGGGCTCGGACAGTAGAGGAGCATTTACGCATTTCAAAGGGACCCTCAAACCTCAAGCCTCTTGTGTTGGAAATCTCAGGAACTGCTGTGAGGTCCTCACTCTGCCATATGACGGTACTGACGGGCACACGCATGGTGAATCCATGGAATGCTAAGTAGTGAGTAGTACGTTGCCGTACAAACTCCTTATTTATAAACGCTGTACGTGAAAGATATAAAACAATACTTCTGTGCAGGAACTATTTCTTTTAGTTACTGCATCGTTTTATGTAAGACAAGCAAGCTTCGCAAGCTTCGCAAGCTTAAACTTTTTGTGATACTCTAGATAAATTATTTTGATATATACGTAATATTATTATTGTAAAGTTTTACCCAAATCCGTTAAATAGTTTTTGCGTGAAAGTAGAACAGACATCCATCCCCACAAACTTTTACATTTATGATACTATTAGTAGTAAGCTTACTTAAATGCATCAGTTAACTGTGATATAAGCTATCCAAAAACTTAGAAGTTTTAAAAGAAAATCTCTACCATGATTACATCTTCTTCTTCACCATCTTACGGAGCCGTACACTAAAATAAAATGTAAAAGGTAAAATGTTAAAAAGCGCATGAAGTTCATCCAAATATAATATGAGGTATAGGTTATATTTGTCTTTTTAGCATTTTTAAATGTCAATATTTTGTAACCTTACTATATAACTTATTAAGAGTGGAGATTGGGCGATCCAACACAAAAAAATATTTTCAATTTAAATCAGTAGTTCCTGAGATTAATCAAACGAACCAACAAACTCTTCATTATATAGATAAAGTACCTACTTCTAAATGGATAGATAATGCATAGGTACAATAATTATTGATTATTCATATTAGGTAATGTATACTTTTGTGCCTAATATACGCAATATCGGATTCATTGAAGCCTTTCAAGCTGAAATTAATCCACTTACCCGATTACGGAGGAAGTGGGTGATATTTAGGTGTTCTATGTGATTGCACTTGAACTTTACAAGACCTTTAACTGGTTGCTATTTTGGTATAAAGTTAGTTTTACAACTTTTGCTTATTAAAGCAGCTTCTTGCTTTTCTCCGTATAGCAGAGTGGGCAGAGAGAACCTAGTGGCAAAACACTTTGTTCTCGGCTTTGCTTCCGGAATAAAGATATTACGTGTTGAGTAAATAGGGATAACTCAGAATTTTAACATTATAGTTTGGGCATTTAGTATTACGATCGAATAGTCAGAATCAGCTATCGTGACAAAGTGGAAAACCATTTGATTTCAAGCGTAATGCGTGTAGGTTTAACTGGGGAAATGAAATAAATGTTTTTTTCCGCTCTGGTGGGCAAAGGACGAAGTGTGGTTTTCACTTTCGTAAGTGAAACTCTCTACTACACTAGGGAGAAATTAGAGAATTTTATCACAACGTTCTCTTCCGCCCGAAATCATGAGACATTGCGTGTTAAGTGGCGGGACTTAACGCTGCACTTTATCTTATTTATTGTACAAAACTTTCAAGTATTATTAAAAATTGACTCTGAAATATAAATATTATAACGTTTATGTTTCCCGCGCCAGTTATTCAAGCTATTGTAGTTTTCTAACATAAAATTTTACATCTAATATTTGTTTTATATTTATACGTCCCAAGTATGTTTTTAAAATATTCTTGAAATTTTATAATATTTAAAATAGCATAGTCTAAGTACAGTTTATGGACAAATATTTTTCGTTCAAAGAATTCATTTTATTTTAGACATCATTTTCGCATCGCTCTGGTCGCGCATATGTCGACTAAAACATAACTACACGTTTTACCCCGCGCATAGAAAAGAAATCAGAGGGAACCTAGGAACCTAATGTTAAGCCACTCCGTTCCAATTGAATTTACGAGACGTTTCGATTGAGTGGTGGAACTCAAACCTCTTTTGTTATTAAAATCAGAAAAAATAAAATAGTTCATTCCACCAAGTGGAAATCAAACCTACAATCGGTTTTACAAGCAGACGATGTACCTCTACACCATAATGGCCTCAACGTATCCGTACTTATAACCAAAAAACAATATATAACAATAAAGTATACTGATCCATATTGTATTTGGGGCAAATTCAAATTTACACTAAACACGTGTAAAGGTCGTAGGTTCAAATTTCATGAATTTTTCATTGCTTATATCACCACGAGAATATAACCTTGTTGTAATGATCTGTATGTGCATACGATACGAGCACATCATTTGATGTTTAAATTGAACGAAATTATGCAGACGACTGCACAGTGCACTGTTTAGATGCATTCACTTGCACAATGCTTCACTTATAGGGTTAGCAATTTTATTGAAGTCCTTTTTTTATATACCTATAAAAAATATTTAAAATAAATATATGCATACTTAATTTCCTTCGTTTTTCACTTCAAAATCCAGATCAATATCATGAAAGATAGAATATAGAAATTAAAGTCTGAACTAGAAATTAGAAACCGTCATCGTGATGCAGGGGCACAGGCGTGTGACTGTAAACGTAATGCTTGTGGGTTCTGTTCCCGCCCGGGAAAATTAATTACTTGATATATCTATTTGAATTGCGGCGTTGGGTTCCGTCCCTTAAGCCGCAATGCCTCTAGATTTCAGCGTAAAGTGAGGAACGAAGAGTAAAGACACTCTAGGTTCCATCTGCTTACTGTGCTGTACTATATGAAGGATACAATGTGAAGCTGAAAATAAAACTTAAGTCAACGTTTCGAATAAGAATATACAGTAAAAATTTAATTTAGTAGTAAAATTTGCTTAGAAATGTAGTCATATAGAGTCGCACCCCTAGTAACTAACTTTTATTCCATCCTCTCAACATCACCTTACATTGTAACTTTAAAATGTAGACTACGTATCTAAGAATATATTTAAAAGATATGCATAGCCTAATTAAGCGGCTTGAATGGATGACTGGTGACTGGATGACGAAAGATGGATGACGATTGACATTATACGATTGTGTCCCCACAAATTAAAAACCCTATAAAAATGATAATTTTGAATTAAATGAAAGGATCGTATATAATAATAAATACACATCGTAAAAGTGAATATAACTATATAGAAATATCTATATAATACAGGAATAACCAACGATAGGCCGGCATAAATACCTAGGCCCACGCGTACCAGCTTATAACTTATAGCTGACTTTAATGCAAATACCAGTAACAGTGTACAATATAGAAAATGTGACAATGATTAATCTATGCATACGTAATAAGCATATTTATTTACATATTTGTATAATTTACAAAGAAAAAATATAAATTATTATTATTTTTGTATTAGCTTTTACTGTGGCGTTGCCCCCGGGGTCCAATCGAAGTAAGAGTTGTGTTTGAAAAATGCCCAAAGTGTCTCAGACCGCAGCAGACACAGTTAGCAGCGCAGCCTTCCTTCTTCTTTTAATAGTTCCTGACATAACTCAAACAAACGAATTCTTCCGAAATATACATCTATTACTTATAGATGATTAGTATATTTATATTATAGAAAATCAATTGCCCTACCTTCGTTTAATTTCAGTTATAAATGTATGATCCATATTGCGATTTACCGTAAATCTAAATACTCGAGGACTATTATATATCTAAATTGAATCATAAAATAATGCTCCGCATATAATTAATTATAACATTGCTTTAAATGTGAAAATTTATATGACTCATTATTTTTCAGTTTAGGTACCTATATAGAGTCTTCAATATTAAAATAATGAATTTGTTTTATTTTGTTTTTCGAAAAGAAGATGTAGGCTTTCCGTAATGATTACTGAATTCTGATGAGTAATACATTTTGGGAATTATGACTGGACAAGAATCTAAAAACCCACATTCCGATAATATAATATGTAATCAAATTAAAGATGTACAACTTTGTAAGGGCACAATTTAACTCAAAACATGCTATTCAATGAATCTGCTTTATCTTATAAAACGATGAAAAGAAAGAATTTCATAATTTATTTTCATGCTATTTAAATTCAACGTCTTACTCAAATTATATAGTACGATCACTGTGAAAGAATAGAAAAATATATGTGACCAAAAGAACAAAAAGAAATCTTAGTAACAATGCTGTTAATGATATAAACCATTATTAAAATAACCTACACAAAAAACCATATTAAATTTGAACCGGCGAATAGCATATACATGTATGTAAGTATAAGCCCGGCGGTGACGAACTGAGATGACTAAAACCTTCATTGACCAGGACGCGGAATGATTTAATTATATCCATACGCGTTAGGGCCCTTTGTCCCCAGACCAGACACCTGCCGTGTAAATGGTCAGTGTTCAGTGAAGCTAGAGAATGTATTTTGAAGATATTATTATTATTATTAAATATTATATGTACATTTTTAAGCTATTTCTTATTGAACTTAATAGGTATCAGGTACGTTAGGAGCAGTCGTGGGCGTCTAAAAACAACGTTTCGGCTCGCTTTCCATTCAGTACTATGTATTATTTAAAGTTCGCAGGTATGTTAAGACAACACGCGGCGTTAAATTCAGCCACTCAATACTTATCAGCTTATTTAATACTTCTTATTTCAGCTTATTTAATACATTTTTATATAACTTTCATAAAGCAGAGTATGCAGAAGGAATCTAGGGATAATTCGTTCCTTATTTCATTCCCTAAAAATTGAATCTACAATCACCGTTGTTACATTCTGACGCTGTCTGTCACTACGACGGGACGACCTCAATGATTAATTTAATTTGTATTGTTCTTATCAAAACAGTCAATCGTAATGTTTTCTTTATTTATGCTATAAAGAAACGACACGTGTCATATTAGTATTCAGAACGAAACGTGATGTCCCAGGCAAAGTTCGTCGCATAAATAATAAAACTCTATGGGTAATGTGACTGGTGTACCTATATATTTTTTATTATAGCATTTTTAATTTACTTTTACAAAGAGATTATTATTACCTATTAACATACCGTTTTCCATGTTTATTTTGATATTTAAAATATTTTTAAGAAATCATATTTGAATTTATTCGTACACTCAGGATCGCTATTGTGAAAATAAAAAATAAATAAACATGAATTTTTTTTACACTGTATTTCGCGTATAGTATGGTAGATATTAGTAGATCGAACTTATTGTTAAGACATTCCATTCTTCATTTTATGTCAAATTTTTCGAGATATTCCGTATCTAGTGGTGGAGCTGACCACCACGCTTTATAACAAGACAACCAGAGCGAGTGAAAATAATTTATACCCTCTAACCCAGAACTGTCGCGTTTACCAGTCACATGCTGTGCTGCTAATGCCGCTGCGCCCCGACGACCTCAAAAAAATTAAAAATATATAATTTGCCTAGGTAATATATTTTTAAAACTTGGTGTCGATTGATATCCTTGTATACAAATAGTCTATACTGAAGGCCACTTTTTACTACAACTGCAAAGGTTCTATAAAAGTGTAATTTATACATTTGAACATTTATTATACTAATCAATCATAAAAACATATAATTTGTATTTTTTTCAAGTTATAAAATATTTTTATTCAACTCAATAGGCGACTAAATTGGACATGTTTCAAAGTATGGCTTGGAACCGCAAAACAGTCGATTTCGTGATTCACGCTGTTTTTTGCCTCACAATAGGAGAAGCTGCTCAAGTTATTACTTGTGGTCATTTACACCATTTTTTCTAGAACTATAGTCTGTTTGCAAGCCTTAGCTACTTATATTAACTAGCTCTGGAGATTTCAATTTTTGTTTTAAAATTTTTTTGTTTATTAGTAAATTGTAATATATAAAAGCAATCCAAATTGCTGCGTTGAGTCCCGCTACTCAACAACGAATGTCTCAAAAATATTGAATCGAAAGTTGAGAACGGAGAGTCGTAACACTAGAGTCCCTGTGCATACAATGAAAGACGGAAAAGAATGAAGCTGCTTTTTATATATAAATAGCTATGAATAAAATTAATTAACAATAAATACCTAATGGACTAATGGTGTATTGACATATCGTGCAATACGTTCTTATACAACAGGATCAAACAAGTCGTCGTTGTAAAGTAAACAACTTAGTTCATATTGCCATGCAAAGTTCTGAAAGTCCTTCAACTTGTCGTTCTGTTGAGGAATATGGCTTCTGAAGTATTCATATGTCTTTAGTATTGCTGAAAATAAAATTTTAGTGCAAATATTCTATTTTTAATCTTAGCATATTTACGACGGACTGTTAATTTAATATATTAAAAAACACAGAATTTCGTGAAGTGATATATTTTTTTCTCTAACTGCAGCGATTGTGGATTCGATTTCTACTTGTGAGGAGTGAATTATTTTAATCACCTTGTTCTATTGTCAAGACAATTAATTTTTAATTTTAATTTTTTAATCAATTTTTAATTTAATTGTGTGGCGAGTTTTATACAAAATAAAATTACATGTAATTTGACATGACGTGTGCATTAAATACGTGTCATACTGCACGGCTCGTTCGTGTACTTTCGCATCTACGGTTTCCAAGAGTCAAACCCTCGTCAGGTTTCAGATTCACAATGTATTTCGAAAAAATCTTATACCTCCAAAAACCAAATAAAAGTTAAGGATTTGTTCCTTGGAGGCAGAAAACAAAATCCTGTATTTTTCATACATTTTTGATTGATGATTCTACACATTTTCAATTCCGAAATGTATAGTTTGTTTTCCAGGATGTATTTTTTCCTAGCCAGCTAGAGTTGGATGGATGTTAATTAAAATTCAATAAATATCGGTTCGATGGGTCCTACACCCACACCGGTAAATGCAACGGGCGCTTGATATAATTTGTTATTAACAGTGTTACCCTTTACCCCGTTTTAATAAAAGCTATTTATATAGTTAGACGATCGTGAAACATGTCATTTATTTTATCATATTCAATATATTTTTAATATAAACAGATTTTTCATTTATGAGAAAATTGATGCTTTTGGCACATTTGCAAGTATAAAAGTATTATTTTGTATCAAAATGTATACAGCGTAAGTTTTACCCGAAACTTTAACCTGAAAAGTAACTTTAACCCGAAAACTGGATCCATTGCGTGATGAGTTGCGGAATTCAACGCCGCGCTTTGCCTCGACACCAAAGCGAAGAAATGTAAATATATGTATAAGTAAGCGTCGGTGCTTTTTCATTGAATCTCAAAGTATCCCTTGAAATTAAATAGAAGAAAAATAAATAAATAACAGAATTTTGTAATTTACAATTTCTATTAATGATAGGTTTCGCCCGCTTGCACTATACGAATATTTATTTCATGTTTATGTATGTTTAAACATGTTTATGAAATTTTGTTTATTTATTATTATTATTTAGTTTAGGCCGTGAATTCTAAAAAACCACGAAACACGTGTTCAATAAAATATTTTTAAGAGTTTGAATTTAAATTTTTATAAACATCAGTGGCGATTTAAAGATTTTTTCCATACAAACTTTCAATCCCCATTAGGGGTATCTTTATAGGTTTTTATTGCAAATCCAAAGAATATCGGTATCATTTACTATTACATTCTCTATCTATCCTACTAAATTTTACTCAAAAAATACTTTAAAGTGCCAGTACTTTTATCAGTGCATAAAGTGTTGATTACTGAAGTTAAAATATTTGCGTATCGAAAGTATAACCATCGAGTCCAACTGTAAAACTATATTCATATTATTTAATATTATAAATTTTGAAGTGAGTATGAGGATTTTTTTCATTTTTAAAGTATCCCACTATTAAGAAAGAAAAATACTTAAAATACTTAACTAAAAACATATAAAAATTTGAAAATCTGGTGGTAAGTGGGGAACAAACTGTCCCTGTGAAAAGCTCCCTATCCTGATTTACAGCCAAAAAAGCGTGAGACTGCTTTGAAATGTCTACATCAAAGTATAAAATAATTTGATAAATAATTTATTATTGCGCAAATTTTCTGCTATTGACAGGTCAAAGCTCAATGCAACTTGTCGCCAACACTATTTAACATTGATTAAAATTGTTATTTAACGTACTTTACCTACTAATTATTAATTTCATGAATTATACAGAACTTTTGTTTTCAAATACAAGCATAACTTTATTTAGATTTCTCTCTTCACGCTGTATCCCGGATTAAAAACTTTAGCAGAACAGAACTTAAGACATTCAATTTTTGGGACGTTATATGTTGTTCCGAAAATCAAGGCTGCGCTTTGATGAAATAAAAATAGTTACCTCGGCCCGAGCGGAAATCTAACATACAACTGTCGTGGCTACAGACAAACTCTGTACTACTATGTATGTTCTTATCAATAGTTTTATAATTGTATAAAAAACTATGTCATGTGGCATAAAAATATATAACTACTTAAATATTTCCGGAGTAAAATTATAACCTATGTCATATGTCAATTCTGCATAATCAATCTATTCTACCATAAGGGTGTTACATTATATTCTAAATTCAAACATCATATATTGAAAAATAACATTTGAGAACATCCCACGTTGCATTATGCAGTATGCGGTCATTCCAGAACTCGTCTCTCAGTGGTAAGCGGTTTTATAACAAAATAACGTTTTAATATATCTTTGCTATTCATATTACATTGTGATATTTCAGCCATGTTATTTGAAATAGCTTATTTAATCTTAAAACTAATGTAAAAAGTTTTCATAACATAACTACCTACATACTAGTAGTTTGACTAAATAACAAAAATCAAATCAATCAATCGGTGTTAGGATGAAGGAACATATCTCCGATACCAATAATGGACATAAATGTTTTCAAAAGAAAACACGTTTGGATACTTTCTCCACTCGGCGCCCGTTCATGAAAACTTTGAAGTCACAAATCCACCAGAGAACAAGTACATCCAGCTCAATTAAGAAATCGTTGGCGGTAGTTTGTTATAATAATTATATCAAATGAAAAACGACCACCACAGTCTACCCGTGACCACGGACTACTGCAAAGTGGTCGAAAGTTAATTATATGCAATCAATCCGGTTAAAGAGTTTCATTTAAAATATATATTTCGAATGGCCTTTGACTGACATTTAATAATTATAAAATGGTAAAAATGTATTAATATACAGCTAATTAAGCACTAATTGTTATATGTGAGTATGTTTGTTAATAATATATACGTTTTTTAGTTTCTCGTCGTATCCTGTACATAGCAAGATAGTCACATCGAATCTGAGAACCTAGTGCTTAGATAGTCTGTTCCCATTAATACATTTCTGTTCCCCACTTTCAGCCGAATTCCGAAGGCATAGCGCGTTGAATGGCGGAACTCAACGCTGCGCTTTCGCCTCCTTACTAGAGCGAAGAAATGAAAATATAATTAATAAATAATAGTTAATTCTCTCAAGTGGGAATTGAAACCACAACCTTCGCGCTTACAGTCACACTCTTGAACCACTGCGCCATGACGGCTCCAAACGCATAATATTCAAAACAGTACTTTTCTCATAGTAACAAACGTAGGTAACATTTTATTATCATAGATATATTATCTGATTATAATGTACATATAAGCATTACTATTACAATCCAATACCTTCATTCAGAGCTAGTTTTTTTATAGTTTCATGCTTATTACAGGGTAGGAAAAGAGAAGTCGTTCTCCGATTTCTGCCCAAATTTGAGATATTGCGTGTTATGTTGTATAACCCACCCTTCGTCATACTCGAAGAGAGAATTTAAAATTAATAATTGCCCCAAGTGGCGATCGAATGATCACAGCTGTCACGCTTGTAGTAAGACGGTGTACCACTGCACCACGATGGACTATTTTTATTTTATTTTATTTTATATATTTATGTAAATATTATTTTATTTTAAAAATATAACAATAAATTACCCTTGAACAATGCAGAAATTAATGATATGGCTAACATATTGATTATTCAAGAGGCGTCCAGACGTCGTTCAGGTAATTGTTTCTTCCTAAGAAGCCTGTATAATATGAGCAAAGCGACCTGTTGTGTTATTACTTATGTATAGAATCATTTCACATACATATTAAAACTTTAAATTAAGCTCATTAAAATGGATAGAAATATTAAAAATTGCAAAATAAATAATTCCTTAGTTTTAAATATATCCTTAGTTCTAAATTTCTACATCCAATATAAAATATTTATTAAATTTATTGATTCATATTATTTAGAAAATAAATCGAAGTAAACGCTGGAATACGCCGCTCCCGTACTGTAATTAGAGTGTGCATGACTGAACTCGTTCAACAAAGCGCCGTTGGATTCCAATATCCGACAATCATTAAAGTGGCGGTAAGTAAGGAACGGAGTAGCTTGTCACTGTACTTGCAAAAAAAAAAGATAAAATGGATAAAAAATACTTAAGTCTATTGTGATACAGGCGGTAAACTGTAACCGCGATGGTAGTGAATTCGATACCGCCTGAGGGAATGTTTCAAACAAAGCACCACTGCTGGTTTTATCTGATCAGTTTCATTTTGTCAAATTTGTTTAGAAGAGATTAGAGTGTAAGTTATGTTAAATAATTTAGTTAAATTAATTACATATAAAATTGCTGCTATAAAACTTAAATGTTAAGAAATAATATCAAGAGTCTCTGATTTGGTTGGAGATTTGGTCCACTTTCCAGACAACAAATTATTTTCATTTCCCGCTTTGGAACAAAAAGAAGATAAGAAGATTTAGTTCTTGTCAATTACACAACCTAAAATAATAATTCTATCAAACTTTCGTTTTCCATACAAATTAAGAATATATAAACACAGCCTTATCACTATCAAAAACACAAGTACAATCGCATGTACTGATAAATAGAACCAACTTTCTATGATTCAGAAAGTGGCCGATGTGGTTCGGCCCTGTGAACTAAGCTTCCAAGAGATAGCTCAGATGCAAGCTCAAACTAGTTCTGACGGTGAAAGTTAAGAGGTTTCTTCGCAGCTGCCTCATACAGTAGTATGTCTAGCAGACTTTAGACTACAATAATTCAATATATTCTCGAAAGCAATTGCATTTATATTAATTAAAAAAGTTTTTTTTGTATAATTTAAGAAATATTTCACCCCACCAAGGGATGACATCACAATTGAACATTACATTCCACCTGCCGACCCTACAATATCCGTGAAGTCCAACGTACAAAGCTTGGGATCCAGGCGGAAAGTGGCCAACGAAATGTCTTAGCACTACATTTTTCTGCCAAACCTGTTATTCGAGTGAATTCCAATATGGAAAAACTTTAAATTTAAATTGGATCAAATTTTTTAAGTATGGAATTACATTCTAAATATATATTTAGAATATAAATTCCATATAATTATAGCCCAAATTTTTTTTTACTCGTTTATCTAAAATCCCTAGTCGTTGAATACACGTCATTTGCGTTATCATGCAGTCCTCGTGTCAGTTGGCGCCAGGTGACTAATTTAGCCTTTACTCCACTCACTTAGAATTCCTCTCATTTCAAAACAAGTTTGACTAACATTCTATATATTAAGTGTATTGTAATGATTCACAAATTATGTTATGCATGAGTCTAAAAATAACACATTTTCTCAGAAAAAATCACGATTCATTTTTGGGATTTTTGCAGAATTATTTTTGTGCATTATTATATGCAACAATATTATGCAACAGCTTTCAGCATGCAGACATTCCGTTCCCCACTTGTAACCTAATTTTCGAGATATTATGTAACTATCGCAATTACAATTATCCACTTTTTAGAATACATTTAGATTTATTGCTATCAGAGATCCTGTTTTCCATTAAGTAAAAACTTGACAGAAACTTGCTTATATTTTATAAATAATTTGAGCTCGGATCTAAAAATGTCACATCCCAGCGAGTCACATACAACAATCCGTCTTGCGCTTGATCTCTCTCCATCCATGTCAGTCTCCCGCTGAATGAAAATAGAAAGTATAATAAATATATCTGCAAGAATATTACAAAGGGAAACGCTTTAATTGTCTGTAGGTATGTTACTTTGTAACGCATAAGCTCAATTTTTTTTATATATTTTACTTTTCAACTTATAAATTTAGGCTAGGAAAATAAAAAAATAATAAATAATACTTAAAAAATTTAAAACACGCTTTTATTCAACAAATTTATTCTATTTTTACACTATTTTAAATTTGAATAGAAGATTTTTTTTTCTAACTTACATAATTCCTTTCAAATTTTAAAAAATATATTTTTAGTACAGTTTACTAGTGTCTTTACAATATTAGATGTTTGATTTTTTTGTTAGATTTTTTATTAAAATTGTGTTTATTACTATTTTTTTAGATTTTTTATAAAAGCGTGTTTTAACTATTTTTTATTATTATTACATTTTTTACAATATTGCATGGTTGTCGGCCCTTGATAAGTAAGCTAAATTTTAAATGAATATCACGCTTTAAGTTTCCGCCACAGAGATTCATACATACTTACCGAGCTAATAAAAGAAAAAGAGCAATAATATATTCAATGTGTTAAAATTTATTATATATATAAAACTGACAACTATTACTTACTACTTGGTATTGCAAAAGCTATTGATGGACATAAAATCATGAACTATTGGCTCTTATTAGTCATCATTAACCTCGAATTTAAATATTTTATTACGCTTGTATGTTTTTCAATATAGTGTTAATTTTATATTTAAGGAACTGTGTCATTCGCATCATAAATTTATCCCATACTGACCTTGTCCTTATATGGAAATGCACAGAACAAATTGATCAAATTGGAAAGGAAAAAATAAATTTGAAGAAGTAATTTCATCGTTTTTTGCAATTTTTTAAGGTGTGTTAATGCCACAAAAACGATAAAAAATATTTGGAAGGTTTGAGCATAGTAGAACTTGGACCCCACCACCCTCTTGAAAGCCAGGAAGGTCTTAATCGAAAAAAATAGGTGAAAATTTAGCTCGATTTTAAACATACAAATAAGCAATAGTTAATTTCATAGAATAATCATATGCCCTTTAAAATATTAAAAAATAAATTTTAAAATAGCAAAAGTATTAACATACAGAACCATACGTGCATTTCACTCGTAAAATGTAACAAATATTATTCTAACGTCGCTATACGCCGAGGAATGTAATACCATTGCTACGTGCGACTCCTTTTATGGTTCTATTTCCATCGGGAATCGCTGACCTTATTGATATGCGGTTTTCACTGGCCTATAAATCTAGAACTATATAGACACATATAGAGACACTTGCAGAAGCGCTTAACAGTGAATTTAAATTGTGAAATATATTTTTACTTTAAAACTACTACTAAAATTTTAGTGGTAAAATTCTTTATTAGGTTTGAGGTTGTCGTGGTAAACGCGTCAGTTGTGAGTTTGATTCCCATTTGGGGGAATGAAATATTTAAAGTTTTCGTTTCCTTACCTCTGGTAACAAGGCATAGCGCGGGGTTGAGTTTCGCAATTCAACACGCTATGCCTCAAGAATTCGGCGGTAAGGGTTAACGAAAGTGTTAACCAAAAACTTAATAGGTATGAATTGTCAAACACTACATAGGTACCCAGGTTCCCTTTGTCTACCCAGTTATGTGCAGGATAATATAATAAATAAAAATAAAGTCGAGTACTTTATTCTTACAAGGTAGTTTCTGTCTTCGTATATCTATCATGTTAATGAACCACTTTTTCAATGTCTGTCCTTTACCGCTTATCTCATCAACTACGTAACGATAACGTACTGATACTGTAATTGTACGCATTAATGTTTATTCAGAAGGCTGTGATAGCGGTAACTTACGTTAAGATCCACAGTAATTGCGATCCTAAATCAGTTTGATAAAATATAGGCTTGGGGTGACGTCACTGTCGCAGGCGCAACGAGACCGACCAGGCGACCGTCTAAATATAGAACGTAAACATCTTAAGTGATTCATTTCATAATATTAAATAACAAACAATGTCATAATCGATTCTCAACATATCGAGTAAAGTGGAAAAAAAATCGTGTTACAAATAAAGGCGCGTCAATTGGGGTGAGGGGTCTCTACAAAACATAACCTCCAAACGTTAGGCTATTGTCCGTAAAAAATGCAGGCATGGCGTGAGCTAACGCTGGCCGGCTCCGTCAGTCAGTCTGCACCCAACCGAGCGAGAGCCCGCGTGCCGCGCCGGCTCCCCACACTCGATAACTTATCAAAAATATTATTGTATGAAGTCATCGATTAAATTAAGTGCCGTGGAACCTTACCGTTGCCATTATATTTATGCCCAAAGGATAGTTAGAGTTAGAGTTGCCAAATTGTCCATGTTCAAGTTTGACAGTGAACTCTACAAGTGTCCGTGAAAAAGTTTGGTGCGATCCGATTGGCTGATTTTGTTTTGATTTTTGTGTAACTTAAGGATGAACGGGACGCCAGCCAGAAGGCCGAAGAGCGCCTTTTCCGAAACGGTCAGTTTATTTAATATATTTTATTATGTATATAAATAATATTATTTCAGATTAGATAGAGAGATATCTTTATATTTATAAACATGCGTATGAATAACAGAAATGACAGTAATGTATGTTAATACAAAACTTGAAACATGTGTTTTGTGACAGTTGTAGTAGTAATAAAAAAAGTGGTTTAAGATGCAGTGTCAAAGTTAGCCAAGAGCGAGACGGCTCACACGAGCAGGACAACACAAAGGTGATTTGACCGCGTGAAACGTATCAGTCGTTGCAACCGTAAACAAGTATACTATAGCCTCTATGTAGAGAACGGTCGTAACTCATAGAAACTAAATTCACTCTATGTTAAGTTCTAAAGTAATATCTTTCAACTATTTTACTAAGGTAGAGTAAGATAAGGTTCTATAGTAATTCTATAAATTGTATAAAGTTTTTTCTATAAACTTTAAATGTAATTTAATGATATGTAATATATCATTAGATTACATATATAATCGTACGTATAATATATGGAATTATTGTTCCCAACAAACTACATGACGTCTGCCGAGAGCTCTCGGTCACCTCTTGATTAAACTGTTTTGCCGCTTTGAATATGTATGTATGTTGATGATTACAATACTATATGTTTTGGAGCGCACATTTTTAAAACTTTATCGTAGTTTTTTCTAATAATTCCAATTATAGAGCTCGTCGTGGTGCAGAGAACGACTGTAAGCGCGACGATTGTGGTTTGCTGATCCATTCTCATTAAAGGGAATTATTTATTTTTTTCGATTTTTTTTATTGTATATTTTTTTATTGTAAACAAGACAAAGCGCAGCGCTGAGTTCCGCTACTCAATACGAAATGTTTTGAAAATTGGGTGAGAGCTGAGGAACGGAGTATCTTAACACTAAAATTCCCCTGCCTACCCTGCCATGCGGGATACAGCGGGAAGCTTAAAAAATGTTTTAGTAATATTAATAAAGAGATGATCATAGTTTTCCAAACCGGTTATTTTTTATTGGAATGTAGCTCTATGTGTAATAAACGTGTATTTATTATGTGGACAAATTGACAAAGTAATAAATAAGAAAAGATTAATAAAATATAATAAATGTATAGAAATGAAAACAAGAAATTCAATATCTATGCAATGAACGTAATTTGTTTATTTTTGTTTAGAAATTAAAAAATATATATATGTAAGAAAGAGCTTACATCCAACTTGATTAGTCAACTTTTAGTAAACTGTTTTAAAATAAACAAAAACAACTAAAATAAATTAAAAATATATATATTTAAATAACCACTTATAACACAATTGAGGCTAATCGAGCTATCTTGTCCCGCTAGACAGGATCACATGCTCAGTTATTCAGTATATATCAGTATATAGTGAGTTTTGAATAGCGCTTAGCGACAGCACAGTGACTTGAGATGCTTCTCATATGAATCTACATTTTAAATAATAATAAGTTTCTGTTAGTTCATGTTGATTTTAATAATTCTGTAGTACATACATATGATAGACTGTAAGCATTGTGGTTTTGGGTTCAATTCCTACTCCACTGATAATAAGGCAAAATGCCGGGTTGAAAACAGCGACTTGGGTCGCAAAGAAAATGTCTTACACTAATTCCTCTGTATATTGTGAAATACAGTGTATAGTTTTTATAGAAGTTTCATACCTTATAAGACATTATACCTAAGTTTACAAAGTCTTAAATTACTATATAATTTAATACGTTTCATATAGGCATTACTTTTTGCAGTGTAATTTACCTAAAATAGTGCTGAATACTAAAAATACACCCTTTGTAGTGTATTTAGGTCAAGTTTTTAGTCGAGGTGATTTCGAGTCGATATTTCATTTACCTTGAACCCTGCAAAATGTCACGCTAAAGTTTGTATATATTTGAAAATTAAAAATTCATCATTGTTTAATTTGCATATATTAACTAATTAACGATCTAATAATGATATGAGATGAGAGGCAAAGAGCGGCGTTGAGTTCCGCCACTCAACACGCAATGCCTCCAGAATTCGGCGAATTTGGAGAAACGGAGTGTCTTGACACTAGGTTCCTTCTGCCTACCCTGCTGTGTGCGGGATACAGCGTGAATCTAATTATTATTATTTTTTTTAATTCCTACGGTAAGACGACAAAAATGATTTTCCTCTTAACTGATAATTAGTGTGAAGGTGATTATAAAATTAAGTTAAAGAATTCTCAGCTAAAATGTAAAAAAAAAGATAACCAAAAAACAAACAACGAGAAAAGGTTTAAAATAAACCAATGAAAATTAACTGTCACCAGCTTAATACCTCGTTAATATGCACACCACAGCGGCCGTATTAAATTATATATATAATTTAACACTATAATATTGAAAAACTGTCTATATTTTAGCATAAATTATAAATTAATATGAAATATGTTATGAAACGTAGGTCAATACAACGGTTTAATTGATAAACTAGCTTTTTTTTACGGATTCTCTCAAAATAACTGAGAAGATGGAGACTGTCTTATACGTACATCTTCATCATCATTCCGCACAAAGCAGGGTAGGTAGAGGGAACTTGGGGTCTTTAGTGCTAAGAAACTCTGGCCCCTTTAAGACACTTCCGTTTCCCACATTCCGCCGATTTCGCGGTTGTGTATTGAGTGGGGGAACTCAACACAAAGCGCTTTACCTTGTCACCAGAGCGAAGAAATTAAAATATTAAATATTTCGTACCCCAAGTGGCAATCGAACTCACAACCGTCGCGTTAACTCTCGCACCCTTGTAGTTCTGTGCCATAAGGGACTTTGAATATTTAAACTAAATAGATAACTATTTGATTTGTAACTGTTGGTAGCAACATTCTAATTTTATTAATTTTTATTCGTTAAAAGTGTGTAACATGAGGA
>HE670997.1:84027-115065 GCA_000313835.2 Heliconius melpomene melpomene
CATACTAAATTTATGTTCTATACCTACTAGTTCCTTTAAAAAATCTATAGTTAAAATTACTATTTTCATGTATTCAGCATACAGCAGAGTAAGTTAATACATACATTCCATTTTTTTTCCCATTCCACTCCATTTATTTTATGAGCAAAAACCAAAAAACAAAACAATAAAAATATTATTTTTTAGGTTCCGCCTTCCTCACATATCGGGGTAAACAGAAGGAACCTAGACTTTAGATGAGCACGCAATGTCTCCAGAATTCGTCTGAAAATGGGGTGCGATAGTGTCTTAATGGAAACGGAACATCGCGACAATAGGATCAGAGGCTCTGTCTCCCTACCCAGTTGTTTACGGGATACAACAATTTAAAAAAAACGTTTTAATATATATTATATAATTTAGTATATAATATAGTATCTTTTCTTAAAACAAAGCTTTTTTTCGAAATATATATTACAAATAGAATCTTAGTTTGTTGAGAACGTCCCTTCATTAAGAAAAGAAAAGAAATATTTTAAAAGCAAACAACCAGCTTTTATATAGAAATTTACCCCACGCATTATTCTATAATAAAACGTTTTAAATCGTATTTTTTCAATTTATTTTTGCTTCACTCTGTATCCCACAGGCTGTAGGCAGAGATAACCCGGTCTTATGACTAAAATTATGATTAAATTTTAAATTTGCCTTTAAAATTAAAAATATAATTGCGCAACTACTACGTATTTTTTTAAATGAATAATAATTTCTCTAAATGGGCTTCGTTAAATGGTTAGATAATTTTATTCAACAAAAACCATTTAATTACTCAAAAGAGCCTTTATATTTCATCAATTGCGGTATATTTCATTATGAATTCATTAAATTTATTTATATTCCTTACCATATTTCGTTTTTTTTATTATAAAAACGTAATTAGTGTTGTGATATAGCATGTGACAGCCTTTAATTCTGCCTAATGAAAAAGCCTAATGTCTTTCCCTACATTTCTCCGCTCCTAAAACTGCATAAAGTTACGCCACACGCAAAAATTAAGATTAGAAAATGGACACGGAGAGAGAAACACGGAGTGTTTTAACACCTGGTCACCTCTGCCTACCCTTACTGCAATGCAGGAATTATTATTATTATTTATTATATTAATTTACAAATAACTTTTCAAAGATTTCATTGTATTATTAGTATTAAGAGGTTGTTTCGAATTCATTTCTAATTTTATGTAACTAGAGTAATATTCGTTTAAACAGGCTACTTGAGTGAACGTTTGAATAAACATAGAAGCGATAAAATGGACGTTATTAACATAAGTCTTGTCTCCTTCTAAAATCGACTTTATTTCTGTGGAATAAAAACTAGAAGTAAAACTAAAGTGAACGACAAGTATGCAGGGCTTCTAAAATATAGAAATGCATACAACACCGATTACGTCGAATATAGTAAGGGGGGCTAGAGAGAGCCTAATATCAAGACACTCTGCTCTCTGATATCCGCTCGCTTAAGTTTTGAGTGGCGGAACTCAACACCGTGTCTTTTTTTCAAAATGGGAAAATAATATTTTTTTGTTTCTCCGAATGAGTATCGAACTCACAGTCTTAAACGGGATGATTGTAAGCTCTCTTCAGTCAATGATTATTTTATAGGGTCATTTTCGTTTCCTCTCTCTGTTAAAACAAAACCTGGAATTCAGTTCAGCTACGTTATTAAAAGCATAGAATTATAAAGAGGACGGAAATTGGAGAACAATGTTTTTTTTATATCTGCATTGTAATGTAAAAGTGTTAAAATTTGTATTTTAATAAAGCAGCATTAATAAAATTTTCATAACTTGTGGCCATATCGGCGCATTTGGACAGTGTTTCACTGTAAAAGTAAAAGTTATGGGTTCGATCGGGGTAATTTTATTTCGGACAATAAGCAGCGTTAACTATGACCACTCGATACGCAATTTAAATTTAATTTTAATAAAAAAAACTACAACTTTTTCGCCACCTCGACATTTGATATCCCCTGAAGCCTGCAATGAGTGACTAAGACGATTGTCGTACAAGAGCTCACCTTTCACTAACTAGTATTTGCATTGCAAATGACATCATGATGTGTTATACCAAGATTGTATGGCGTTAGTTTGTTAACACTTTTATTGATGTTTTATTTAAGCACTAGCGGCCTGGCCGCGGCTTCGCCCGCTTGAACTACATGATTATTCATTTAATAAACAGAATTGACTGACAGTCATATATACGTGTACTATTCTTAGTTTTATATACTGTTTTGAAATTTTCTCTCTAAACTGACCAAATGAAAAAATATTTAATACTATTCTATTCTATTTCTATTTTGCTCTTTTTATAAATGGACCATTTATTTTGAGAGTGGTGTAAGTCCATTTTCTTTTGTTTCGAGAAAATTAAAGATTAGTATGTCGATGATTATGCAATTTCATTTACCGACCGATTTTAAGTTGTTCAAAACATGGGTTTTTTTGAGAAATTAAACACGGACTAGTTATATATAAAAAAATTACATTAAATTAAGCATGAATTACGTGATAGCTCATTTTTCTCAAAAATGGACTTACACCACTTTCAAAATAAACGGTCCAAATAATAGACGAGGCAAATGAAACTTCCATAGAAATGAAAAGAGTTCGGGTCCTACCACAATAAGCCCATATAAACGCTTCTCCGCACACTAAGTAGATGAAGCTTAACTTGCATTATCTTAAGACTTATAGTCTAGAACTAGCATTTTAGTTAGTATAATTAGAAGCACAATATGACATAAGGGTTTATTATAAGCTTAAAGTTTAACTATTATATTAGTTCCTCGCTGCATCCCGCATAAGCAGAGGGAAACCTCACGTTAAGATACTTCGTTCTCTACTCTCCGCCCAATTTTTATGATACTACTTGTTGTGTTGTCTAACTCAAGGCTGCGCTTTACGCGTTACGTAGCCGGATATGCACCGTCCAAGCGTTGTGACCACTAAGCCATACGTTCTAATTTATACGCGTTTTCTATACGAAATAGTTTGTCTTTCCTAAGGATGGAATAATTGTTTAAAAATGTTAAAATAGTTATAACTCCTGTAATCTTTTAGCATTATAATATCTTACTAATCACTTCATAAAGCTAACTAAATAAATTATCTTAGATATGCACGTATGCAATTAGTGATATTATAAAAAAAAGGAATTATTCTAGCATTATCCAGACCTATATAATAAGCTACTTAAAACAAACTTAAAATATAAAGATGAAAAGAGATGAGATTTTTCTTATAGTTTTACTAAAATGGAAATCATGTTGGACAACAAACCAACTTTGTTAACAAAAGCAAACTTGAGATTTTCTTACCTGGAGTACATAAATTTCATACAAGAAGTGTTTCACAACTATGAAAATTAATGTAAAATTTATAGCTAATGTCAATGATTGAAGATTTTTCCGTTGCCCACTTTCTGCCGAATTCTGGAGGCATTCTGTGTTAAGTGGCGAAACTCAACAGCCGCCCTGTGCCTCGTGCCAGAGCAAAGAAATGAAAATCATAATTATTTCAATTCCTCAGGGGAGAATCGAACCTGTCACTTTTACAATCCATCTGCCTATTCTGCTTTTAAGAAGATTAAAATTAACAATTTAAGAACCCAAACGGTTTCTTTAGATAAATTGCATTCGAATATTTTGTGGCGACACCGCCGCACTTTGGCATTTTTTTAAAATCAAAATATTCAACAAATTTATGTGAAGTTACATTTATTACAAAATACAATATTTATTTTAGATCCAATCCGTTTTTGGAAAGGTTTTAACAATAGCTACTTTACGACCATTTATACAGCTTATCGTGCATTACCAGGCGCGTATCGAACTCATTAATGGAAGAATTAAATGCTATTAAGGATTCGTTAGGGATATAATTATCATATTATTGGGATTTTGGTGGTATTAAGATTCTAGACTTAATATAATATTGGTTTGTTTTTTTGGCTAATATAAACTTTGCATGAAATTCAATCGTGGAAAAAAGTGGAATAAATAGAAATTACCTTTTTGTAAATTATAGACGAATGCGACGTAGAGTAAATACTAAGTAAAATTTTAATAAACGCTACCTCTTACGAATGGTACATAACCAGTATTGTTTCCCCAACAAGCTCTCTCCCCCCTCCCCCCCCCCCAACCTAACAAGCGAAAAGGAAAGAACAATAATGGATATTGCCATACGTGGTAATCAATAGACATAAGAAAAAGTTTATGAGTACCCAGGCAAAATATTAATAAAATATGTAAAATAAAATTTACTCTTAATATAACGAATAAAAATTGCACCCTGATTACATTAATTCTAAAGTGTTCTAAACTTTAAACCAAGCGGCGTCACGTTTTGAAGTATATTTTTAATTATTTGACTCTAATATCACTAACGCTAAGCCATCACAGAGTCAAGAGTTTTTAATGATGTAATACTATATTTATAGCAATTAACGAACAAAACACTATATTCGATATCAAAGTGTTCGAACGGCGTGCCATGCGACCGTGACATTTTAGAAAACTTTCTCTTTTTGTTATATCGCTTGTAATAGGAGAACGCGCTGAAACTGATTTTTCTTTTAAAAAATATAAACGCTTTTAGTTTTCCACATTTAATTTTAATGGATTTGAGTAGTTTTATTAATATAGATCGTTGAGGCGCAGTGGGTCAGTTTCTGATTGTAAACGTACGTTTTTTGCTTCCATGTAACATATGCGGGATACAGCATGAAGCTAAAAAAAATGTCACAATATAACATAATATTTAAAAAACATAATATTATACCGTAAAAATATAAATTGCAAGTGCAGTAAAATAAGTCAAACAGTTTCCAATGTGCCAGACTTTAATTAATTAAGTTTCTAACATAAAACTTAAAAGTTAAAAATCTAGAAGAACAAAATTCAACAATATGTTTTCGTCTATTTTTGTCACAAATTTCACGTTGTAGAAGTAGAACAGCTTTTAAGCTTTCTCTAATCGTTAGTGACACATTTCCGTAGTTTAAAACAAAATTTGAAAATATTTGTTTTAGTTTGTTCATATTGCAAATAGATTACATAAATATATTTTTTTTAATTAAAAGAAGGAATCTCTTCATTTTCTTGCTGCGGTAACAAGACAGAACTACAGTTCAGTAGTTTTCGCGCGAAAGTTGAACAAATATCTATTAACTTATATTATTATACTTACAAACTTTCAAATTTATAATATTGGTAGGAAATAGGATGTTATTTAAACATTTTAAGGTTTTTCTTTATATACTTAAATACATAGAAGTACAAGAATTTTGTTGACGTTTATTTCATTACTTTACGAAACCAAGTATCTACTTCAATTAAGATTATTAAAGTACTATTAAATTAAATAATAAGTGTCTGAAGTAATAACGTAAATTAGCATACTGTTTCTAGTTTACCTTATTTACAGGATCAGCAATTTTCTATATTATTAATAATTACTGTCATTTATAATATATGACTGGCACACCTTGGCCTCGCTTGACCGTATGACATTTTAAAAAAGTATAATATTAACAAAACTTACCTTGGAATAAACTGGACTGTCAAATCTGGAACAATAATATTACAAATTGTATACTTTCTTATTTGGCATGTTTTCTTCTAGAAGTATTTGAATAATACTCCGTTCTCCATTTTCCACCTTATTCGAGACGTTATGTATTTGAGTTGCGGAACTTAACGCCACGCTAAGTCTTATCAGAGCGATGAAATAAAAATAATTCAACGGTGGAGATCAAACCACCGTGTTTGTAGTCAGGCGCTGTCCCATGGCAGCGATACGATAGCTTAACTTTTACAAGTTATACTTTTCGTTGAAGTACGGAAATCTCAGTGGCCGACTCGCACTTATCCGGTTTTTTTAAGATCAAATATCCTTACAGGTTTACATCTTTACAGAGAAAAATTATATGCCAAGAAGTTAGAATATTTATAAGAATAATGGTAGAAATACTTACACAAATAAACGTTCTTTTACTTTTATTTATTGCAAAATGTACTTGTAAATATAGTACTGTACTTTCAAACTTACACTTCAGCTTAATAATAAATATTAAAATTCCATACGAAATTCCGACCTTTTCGGGACTTGAACCTGCTTTTTTTGGACACCGTCCAAGCGCCTCCTTGCCAATTTTGTTATCCATCTTCCATATCTTGCAAAGTCAAAAGAGAAGATTAACCGAAAACCCCATTAACAATGGAATAAATACCTGATTCGCGATAAGAACCTCATTTATGTGTGTGTTTTTTTTTATTTGTTTTAATTTTCTTTATCTAAATAATAAAAAGAATATATAGAAAAAACGTATTTACTTTAATAAATTAAGTATGAACTATTTAGTTAAATGATAAAATATGGGTCAATGCTGCGACTCCCTACTACGAGGCGAGATTCAACAACCGTCATGTTTACACTCGAATACTGTCCCACTACGCCGGACGATTTTTCATACAAATATTTGACTTAATTAGTAATTCTATAATTCTCGGTCACGCCTCGAACGGGTCATGCGGTGTAGCGTGACAAAAAAGCTTAATTAATTAACAAAAGGCGAGGCTAATTTTTCATCACATTAAAATAAGTAACATTTACGGATAACTTTGTAAGTATATTTGTTGATTAAAAATAAACAATGTGCAAAGTAAAGTCAAAGTTGAAAATAATCCTTATAATATATACCTACGCATATATTTTATCTAAATGAACATAATAATGCATTATATTAAATAATCGTTTAAATAAATAACATAGGTTATTCCCCGCGGTCTCCATTTGACGCCAAAAAGCCAATATTAATTATTCATTTTAAACCAATTCGCAGTTTGGATAATGAAATGATTAAATTTTCATACACAGACTTCGCTGCTAGTTTTCACTGGCCGACAAATGTGCCCCTTAGAGTTTGGCATTGAATAATATTAAGTTAGCGTTAAGTTTAACATAATATAGAATACGAATATATATACGGTTTCTATGTATATGTTATTTTATATTTATAGAAATCGTAGCACTAGGTTCCTAACACTAGGTTCCCAGGTTTCTGCCAGGTAATGATTTGAAATTGGATGAATTACGAATTGTTAAATCTTAACTAGATCCTCTCTAGTCTATGTGGAAAAAGGCACAATATACATAAGTACGAATTTAATTATTAAAAATATATATATTTTTATACAGTTATTAAAAATATATAACTAATATATTATATAATCTATGCAACCACTTACCTTCTAATTGGATTAGTATATGAAAGTGCATCTGCACTTCAGCATTTCTGATGAAGCTCTTGCTCGACGTAAAATTTGTTGCACCTGAAATATTAAATAAAAATTTCCTCGTTTAATACTGAAAATGTTGTGAACATTTTGTATCATATATCGTAAATGAGTATTTAATTAATGAATAATTATCTTTTCTAGTAGTTTTGCCACTCTATGATTTTGCTGCTCGAGTTATTGAAAGAATACAAAGTTGGTTGTTTATTATGATATTTATTCATAATTTCAAGGCGTTCAACCATACAAACTTTTCTTTTTTATAACATTAGTATAGAAGTATAGATTTTACGCTCGATAGAGACACTCATATATTACACACACTCATTTCTTCAACAGATCAATCAGCTTAAAAGCCCAATAACTATTTATGACACCTACGGTGTCTACGTCGTTGGCTATTAATTTAATTATTTTTATTACGTAAGCTAATTTTAAAGATATATTTTAAATTAACTTTTTTTTTAGGCCAGTCGTGGCGGACATCTGATTGTGTAAACACAACTGATTGTGAGTTCGATCCCCAATCGAAGAAATTAAACATTTATTTAAATTTATATTTTCATTCCTTCGAGTAGGTATCGAACCCACAACCGTCGCGTTAACAGTCATACAGTTTAACTACGGTGTAAATTAATACTAAACACTTATAGTTAATAACAGTTTCACATAGCGCAAATTATAACCTGATGTCATAGTAGGTACAGCTCGCTACCGAATATCGGGTGACCGGCAATATTGGATGCGAGTAATTAATGACCTTGAAAAACCAATCTACAGGGATACCGTGTGAGGGACACGACTAATTTTATAAGCGTTACGTTATTTTGATAAATATATTATAAGATTATATAGTATTGCATATACATATTATATAAAAAGAACTCGTGGTGTAGAGACAGTGTTTTCTATGTAAGCGTGATGATTGTCGATTCGAATACCATTTAGGGGATATATATTTGATCCTTTTTTCCCGATCTAGTTGAGAAAGAAATGTGATGTTCGGTCATTAAAAAAATTACCATGAAAAATTTCCAGGATGTATGGAGCAGAGTTTTAAAAAGAAACAAAGATACAAAGTTCCCCTTGTCTATTCTGCTATATGGAAGAAAACGCATGACAATTAAAAAGTCGATTGTATACTGTGATTGTAAATTAATTGCGCCATCGTGGGATAGTGACTGACTGTAATTGAAATGGTTATGGGTTCGATCTTGAATAATTATCTTGAATAATGTTAAAATTATTTTGATTTCTCACTTCTATCTGATGAGGCAAAATGTGATACGTTCCGCTACTCAATGTGTGGGAAAATAAAGAAAAATTAAATAATAGCTATAATATTATACAAATAGAAGTCGGGCACAAGCGTGCGACTGTAAACGCGTCAATTATGGGTTCGATTCCCATACGGTGTAATGAAATATTTAACATTTTCATTTCCTCGCTCTGGTACTCTTTACCAGCAAAGCGCTGCGAGTGAGTGGCGGTGAGTTCTGTCACTGAACACACAAGTGGCGGTGAGTTCTGTCACTGAACACACAAGGCTTCAAGAATTCGGTGGAAAGTGGGGAACAGAGGTATCTTAATGGAAAACGGAGTGTGTTAACACTAAGTCTTCAGGTTCCCAACTCTGCCATATGCAGGACTGTCAAATATTTTTATTCAAGTTAAAAAAAAATCATATAACTTTAGTTTATTTTTTCATAATCATTTTGTTCAGTTGATATCAAGCACTTTCTGTTATTTATTATAAGAAATATTATTTTTTTATTATTTTATAACAGCAGAAGGCAGAAGAGTACTTCATAATAGTATCTACTAAGTGCTTGAAATCGATGAACCGATAACGAGCTACGATCGACCAATCATATACCACCTACATAACTATCGCTTGCAATTGTTTCGTTAAAATACTACTATTCGTTCAAGATAACACAAATAAACACTGTTACAGATATAAAATAAATAATATTTAATTTTAATGAACGCAGTAGTGACTCCTGGCGTACCTCAGGGCGCAGGCTGGCTTAGTGGCAAATCAAGGCTTTCATTTCCTCGTTCTGGTAACAAGACAAAGCACGGCGTTGAGTTGAGAATTTGGGAAATCGGGCGGCAAGTGAGGAACGAACTGACTTAACACTAGTTACCCTCTAAAAATATACCTCTAAAAACACCTCTATTTTCCGATTTCAGCCAGCACACATGATAACAAAAGGGAATACCAATATACCGTCAAATTGATGCTTCGTCCGTTAACTAATTTTACATATAGGTTTACATCGTTTTCGATTGAATGTAGTTGTAGCTGTTTTTTTTTTAATTTCAGTATTATTATTTGAGCGATCTTCGATATTTACTATATTTTTTAGCTTAAATTTTTTTCTCCCATAGCAAAGCAGACAGAGGGAATGTCTTGACGCTTGATATAATTCAATCTTTCCCTTAAGTGTGAATCGAACTCACTACAGCTTCACTATATTACACGTGATTACAGTAATAAGCTCTCCACTGCAACATGGTAGTTATATAATACATATTAGATTTTCAATTAATCACGAAGTACGGTACCAAAATGAAATATATTGATTTTTTGTAGATATTTATCTGAAAAAAAATACACTAATAGCGATAAGGCTGCCTTTGCAAACTAGTTATATTACTACAAAAGTGTTATTGAGTGTGAATATTTTATTATTTTTACTTGTATGATTTATTTTGTGTATATAATTAATAACTTTATCCTAATCCAAATCTATCTTAAAACTAAACGCTTCCTCTCGTAACTTGAAATGTAATAAATAAACGAGTTATACAAATGTCATGAGTAATTTTGTTTGTAAAAGCGTAATGAATGGAAATAACATATGTTATAATGAGTATGAAGCGGAGCGACCCTCACTATTGCTCATTGTTTACTTAAACACGTACCTACATTATTTTGTTTTATATGATATCATTATTTGAGACATCTTAACATAATAAAGGCAATTTAGTTTAAACTTTTGTTATTAGGTTTAGTTTCAAGGTTGTAGCTTAACTGCGAATTTGTTATCGATTGACAGACTTGTATATTTATTTTATAATTATAATATCATTATATAATCTGTCTGTCTATTTACAATTTATTGCATTATAAAGCTTGTAATATGGTGATAGGTTAACACTAGGTTCCCCTGCCAACTCTACTACATGCGGGAAGCTAAAAATTACCAGGCCTTTTACTGTGAGACACATACAAAATATTTTAATATATAATAGAAGTATATTACATTATAGAAGTAACAGGCTAAAAGTGTAGTTAAAAATAGACGACGCGACAGCACAATATCTTAGCCTTTATTGAAAATAGGATAAAAGTTGTAAATCTATTTGATATGCAATTTATTACGTGACCACTTAAAGGATTTTTACGTAAAGTGCCTAGAGCATCGAATAAATGTTTCTTTTTTTATCTTAATAAAGCTTTTACGGATATGAAAGTTTTATATAATTTTATTTTTGGTTTTGTACTCTCTATATAGATTTTGTAGATTTGCATGACGTTGAGTTTAATGTCTCGAAAGAGGGGAAAGGAGTGTCTCAATACTAGGTCCCCTCTGCCTAAAGATATGTAGGAGAGGTCATCGTGAAAACTATATAAATTTTGCTTTCTGATAATTTTTTATTCCTCAACAAGCAAAAACCCTATATTTTGAGAGAGGAGAGGCCATCGCGGTTCAATAAAACAACATCCGATATTATTCACAATAGACGTGGATTCGATTAGATTGACTTTTTTGGATTTCCTGCGACGTCTCAAATTTAGACGGAAAACGTAGAACGGAGTGTTTTGACAGTAAGAAATCAACCTATCCTGCTATAAATATAAAACGTGAATCTAAAAAAGAAACAAAGGAACTTTAATTTAAATATAGTATCCCCATTGTGTGCGCATGTTTTCAATATAATTTTCTTTATACTACCATATGCAAAATATCAAAATGCTTAGATCTATTTTTATATGTAATAATAATAGAAATTTATTTTCATTTTCTAATTTCCGTTTCAATATTGGAAAATATTTGCGTTCGTCTTCAAAAGTCTTTGTAAGTTCAAAGGTTATATGAAAGTGCGGATAAATTGTTATTACCGCCACTCGCCCGTAGATGGCGCTGTACATTATTTAGTAATTTAAATATTTTTTCAATTTAAATTTAGTACCAGTATCACATCGTAGATGGCAGCTCTTTTACATAATTTTAAAGTTATATTATCTGCTATTAATAAAAAAATAGTTAAATAACTCTTCATTGTTTTCGAGTTGAGGTGTAACAGTAAATTTATTCTTAGACATAAAGTCAACGACCCTGAGACAAAACTGCTAACGAGGGGATTTAACAAGCAATTTCGTCCGAGGGTGTCGCGATTTGCCGACTCATTTACTATGGACACATTTAGCTGTTGTTTGCATGATCGTAAAGAGTCCACACCCTCGCTACGTATACCATGACATCGGCCAATTTACTTAGACCCACTTTGTAGCTGTATTAGTAATAACTACTGTAGAATCACCACCTGATTGGGGATCTCTGTAGGCTAGTCAGTGAAAACCTCGCACGCCCACAGGTGACCATTATCACGTCAATCGTTATCCCCGCAATGGACAACAGTAAAAACGTGAACTAGTTCCCCGTGGTCACTGTTGCGTGAAACTACCCTATTGTTCACGCCTATTTGTGTTCTTGAAGATAAAAAAACAAGGCTATATAAAAAATCTTTTTTGTTCCTGTAATTTTACTTTAGTTGACATAGAAAACATAAAATACTTGGTTTTAAAAATAATTAAAATGTTTGGCAATGCATTGGAAGTTTGATGTATTGAACTTTATTAAAAAAATTGTATCATTTCAAACTCTAAAAATAATGTATAATTTGAAACGTAGACGTGAATCCGTTGCGACCGTGTATAGAAAGACAACAAAATTTTTATCTTCTAACACTGCTAACTTCTTAAGAAAATCGAATGCAAGGAAATATAACTTATTAGATAGAATAGTGAAAGAATGTGAAAATAATGAGGAAACTGAGGATAATAATGAGGAAGATGATGATGATGACTATTATTTAGGGGAACGGGACTTGGATTATTATTTGGGGGTACGCCAGAAAGAAACCTACTGGCGAGATGTAGAAGGTCAAGAACAAATAAGGAAAGATTTTCTATTATATCACTGTGGAGTTTCTGAAGAAGATTACGAATTACACTACAAGAAATCAACTATTTCACACAAAAGAAATCCTATACAACCAAGACTAAAGCAAGTGCCTTTTAAAATACATAAGAAAAATAAGAAAATTAATAGTTTTAAGGACAGTGTAAATGAATCGTGGATTGAAAAGAAAGGTATATTTAAGTTGTTTGGCAACCGAAGGGACAGTGACACATCAGACAGCTACAGCGATTGTGATTCAAATGACGACACGAAAGATGATAAGGATGATATGATTTGGGAAATTACAGAGAAATTTGGGGGAATGAGCACCATAGATGCACTTAATAAATTATTGGTAACTTTATTTATGTCTTCTTTTCCTTATTTTTCATTCAACTAGTATAATTTGTATAACAAAGATGAATATTATATACTTACAACAGGTATAGGTACTAAAAATGTAATATGTTTATGAATATCATAAAACTCTTCGCTTTGTGTCGTTAAAATGTAAATTCTTATTTTGTATCGTTTTGTATTTTTTTTCTATTATTCTAGGGTAATTTATAAAAAAATTATAAAAAATCTTCCTTAGATGTAAAAAAATCTACGTAACTATAATCGCAACAATTACGTGTATAATAATACAAATTAATAATGTAATATCAGGCCTTTTTAATCACTTGGTAAATATTCTATAGGTACTGCCCTACTCACAATGAAAATATGAAACACGATTTATATATATACATTCATAACAATATTTTGGTTAAATAATTAATTTAACCATCAAAACATGCAACGAAACCAACCAAGTCGAAATTTTTTATTTACTTTTTTTAACCTTTTTACATGGATTTATCGTATACTTTTTTGTCATAGTGATTTATATTTTTATATTGTTGTCAGCATTATCCCCAAATTCGAGACATTGCGTTTTAATTGGCAGTACTTAACGCCGCTCTTTGTACCAGAGCGGGGAATTGAAATTTATTTATTCCTCCGAATGGGATCAAAACCACAACCATCGCATTTACAATCAGATAGTACTCTACTACGCAACGAGGTTCTCTAATATAATAGCAATTTACCAAATGACGCCATTCTCATTGTATTTTTGTTAACAGGGCGTCCGGATAAAGGAGGTGTCAGAAGGCAGGCCGTGTGACAACTGTCCCGAGCTTTGTCCCGGCTTCATTTCACACCCTTGGAGGTGAGTCACGCTATAAAAATAACATTCCGTCGTGTCTTTGTTGTGGAAGACAATAACAACTATTAATATGAGGATTGATATGTGCGATTTGAAATAATATTGTTTTGATTAAATTGAATTGTATTTTAAATGTTGTCTTATAAAAAAAAGCTATTAAGCTAGCGAAGTGGAGTAAGGGTTCGATTGTGAACACAATGTTTGTAGGATCAATCCAATCAAATCCGGTTAGGTAAAAAATATATTATTCAGGTTGTGGGATACGTCAGTGTCTCAATGTCTTAAAATTAGATGTTTAGGTTTCCCCCGCCTAGCCTACTATGTGCAGGATACAGCGTGTAAAAATAATATAAAACTAAAAAGAAATATTATGGATACTCTGATGTTAAACTAGAGTATTCATAAAGCGTTATGTTCCGCCCGCACATTCTGACTCGCAACGTTTCAAATTGTAGTGTTTTAACATTAGGTTCCCTCTACCTAAGCGGGAACCAAACAAAACATTATGTAGATACAAATTACAATTGCACGTAATGGGTAGTATCATTAGGTTAACAAGCGCTACAATCTACAAACTAAGTGAGCAAACATACGCACTAATAGGCGTTATCGAGCGTAGGGTCTCCATCCGGGTCACTGATAATTTATCTTTTGTTTTTAAAGAATTCTATTTTCACGTAAAGAGTCATATGTTACTTATTCTTACTTGCTATACTTGCTTCTTTATTTCCTTTTTTTAAAATGACAGTAAGATAAAGTCAAAAGAAAAATGGCGGGAAACGCACGTTTTTCCACAGAGGTTAGAGGTTAGGTTCACAATAAGTAATATGCAATAATGTAGGTATCTAGTAATTTTCTTATATAAAATGTTACAATTTTTATTATAGTTTTATTACAAAAATGAAAATTGCACCATTTTTTTATGTAAGACGACACAATAAATATTTTATAAGTATAATCTGTAACTTTTATCTTTTATCACTGAATTTAATGGCGAATGAGGAAGAAATACGTACGTACAGTGTGCACATACAATCTAGATATGATATCAAATTAAATATAAATATTTATATAAATCAGCAAATCGACAACCTTCTGTAACCGTTTCTAATAATAACCTTGATCAAGAGGTCGCAGGCGCATTACTTAGTTTACATCGTCATTGTCATACGCGTGTCGGCGGCGAGCAGTCGTCTGCTCACACATCATTATTGTCATACAAGTACTATCACAATGTGCTTATCGCTGAAACAATTGGAATGGGCGGAAATATATCGCCGCGTAATCAAAGCGGATAAAGAAGATATTGGTGATAGGAAAATACAAAAGTTTCCTTCGAGAGAGAGGAACCATGCGGTCCGACGTAAAAATAGCAACAACAACTTTCGGTCACATGTCAATTGTCAAACTTGCGCCAAAGCTATGGAAGAGAGATGAACGTACTGTGTTGTTTTTTTACTATATTTTGTGTATTGTAAGACTGCGATTTGCTCAAGTGTGTAATATGTGAAATGTGAACGTGATAATCTCTTGATTACGTGTATTTTTGAAGAAATTAGAGAAGAATTTGAAGAAAAATCTGTGTTGAATTTCTTATAAATAAGCTCTGCTGGAATATGTGCCCTATAATTTGTCTAATTTTATTTTATAGTTATATAAAAAGTAACTAAATCTGCAGATAATATAAAAGTTATATAAATATTACTAGGCTCAGAGTAGATCTTTAAGCCACACGTTTAAAATGTATATTAATAAAACAATTTGCATAATAAAACTGGTTTTAAATGTTATAAAATTTTAAACGTACCTAATGTAACAATGACGAAGTGCATGTTAGACATGTTAGACAGTATTTATATGATAATCTTGTGTATGTATATGTATGTACCTTTTTAATAAGGTAATTAATTTTAGATTTAAATAATAAAGATGATGTATTTTATATAAAATAAGAAACAAATTGTTTTAAAAATACGACACCCGACGCCCTTGCATATTAGCTTCATAGGCAAAAAGGCTCGAGTTCAAATGCGAAAGTGTGTAAAAAAAGAAAAATGTATTTTCTTTTTTTACACATAAATAAAGAAATAGTTCCTAGCTCTATATAAACGTAAGAAAGACAAAAATAGATTAATAGATATCATGAATCATTAAAATAAAATTTAAAGTCATAAAACTATCAAAATACAATACATACATTTTCGAAATATTACAATTGCTTTTGTTTACAATACTGAAATTACGAAGCGCTCAGTGTCGGCATAAAAGAGTTTACGAGGCGTTAATTATGTGAAAAATATAAAATTTTGCAGACAATGTACGTATCATATACGAAATATTAATGTTAAGGAGATCATCACGATATTTTCAACCTTCTTCTATCTAATTTTCTTTTTAAAAATGTTAGATATACAAAACGATATGAAAATCATGTTAAAATGATACATATTGTAAAGTACTTTTCTTATATAAATCTAATATTTTTTATCTTGATGATCTTTATATAAATATTTAAATAGACGATTACGATATTTTATTGGTCAAAGGTCTATATTTTTTCTTTTAGATATATATCCAAACAAATATATCAATTTTCACTAAAAGTGGCACTCCTATCTGACCTATCTGACTGATTTGAAGCCAACAGCTTCTAATATTAACAAGCAAGCAGGAACGTTTTCTTGCTGTACGTAAACCATCGAGATTTTTGGGAGGTAGGAAAGACATCCTTCTGGCAAAACATTCCGTTTTCTAGGAATAGACTTCGTAGCTAACGCTAAACGAGGGCCACGAGGGTGTCTTAATGTATATATTGAATAAAATATTTGTGATAAAAATTACATTATAAAGAAGCACTTATTTTGTAACCAAGTGCCGTGACCGCTTACAATGTCATAGACCTTCAGAAAGGTGTTTCACATATTATTTATTTTATAACTTGTATATGAATATATTAAATAATTATATGAATTATACTTTTAGTTTATTTTAAAATATTTTCCTGTTTAATATTAAAAGTTAACGCGAAACATTTTGAATCAGATCAAGAAAAATATATATTTCCAATACAAAATGTTTCCTTATTTACATTTTTTATTTACAACTATGACGTGTTAGTAAAAATATCTACAAGAGACTTCAAGCTTCTTCAGAAACAATAAAATAATATAACAATGAAAAATATAAAGCAATAAAGTATTAATATTATTATTTAACTTTTAATATGTCGTGATTACTATACGTCACTTAACACAAACACACTGTATATACATCACATCTGTCATGAGGAATATCTTGTATAAATAAATATATGAAAAACCGTTTTACATCGTTATCACAAAATACTTGCTAAACGAAGAGGCCTTCGTTTTAACAGTGCTATTTCATATAAAATACGTGCAATCGATTTAACACCTTCCTCCGTTTTGAAGTCGGTTAGAAATTAGTACGTAGCTGAATTTCACCGGGCCTTCTGATTGCCGTCCGAGGCGCTCTAAATATTTTTTTTTCTTTCTTATTATAAAAAAATGAAGCAAATCCAATAAGCAGCATCTTTGGCCATTAGTTTTTTTTAGTAAAACAACCCTCGCCGTGCCTATAAGAAAAAAAATCAAAATTTGGTTTTAACAGTATATTTTAGTTTAAAAGTACAATTTAGGTTACATATTGAAGGAGATGTAAATTCATTATTCATCGTATGCATCTATCATCATTGTTAGACCTTTAGTCATAATATTTATATATTTCCATCAGAATAAATTATCCTTACAAAATGGCTGTCACCACATCCGGAAGCTCTAAGTTTTAATTATTCAAATATAAAACAATTTCTTACGTATACTATACTACAATAATATTTTATAATTTAATATGACCCATATGCAGCTATGATTTCGTTTTTATCGTTTTCACACTTTTTCCCTTGAAGCAGGGACAATCCGAATCCGTCGACCTCGTATATTTTCTTTAGATCCTTTAAGAGTGGAAGTCATATCCTCAATCATTATGGCAATTAAGTATGCAATTGATACTAAGCGCCAGTTCAAATTCTGTATAAATTGTAAAATTTTCAATTGCATAAATAATGTTCAATTGTTTAATCAACTCAGCTCCATATCGTCGCTTATTATTATTGAAACAGATCGTGTTACATTTTATTGGAGTGGTTTCATGCACTTTGTACTATAATGAATAATCAACGATGCCTGTTATACTCAACTACAACTACAATAAATATGTATATATAGGTACACTACATACCATTTGAAGCTTAATTATTTATACTTATTAAATAACGTCTTGGTTGTTTTTGCTTTTATTAGTAGCTTTCAGCTTTAGTAATTTAATACTGAACTTTGATACTTTTGGTATTGTTGAAATTCACTTGTTAATTTTTGTATATTCACGCCTTATTCTTAGAGGGCAACCGAGTGAACAAGAGAACCAAACCAAACGGTCTCTGCATGTTTCGTCCACTGTCATCAACCTCTTCATACATATAGTTTTAATTTACATTTTATTTAATTTCGCTAAAAGGTAATATAAAACTATTTTAACTATTTTTATACTGAATAACTAATATTTGCGACATATAAAAATGTCCAATAACCTACTCTAAATTAATCGTATTATAATAATATAACAGATGTCCCCATTACGTATGAACGACTTACTTCAAACCATTGATAACAACCGGATTCATTCAATTAAGTACACCTAACAATGTTTTATAGGTCACTTCTTCAAATGCTGTCATAAAATACGTTGAAATAAATATCACTAGCAAGTAAAATATGTATGTCAGAGTAACTAACTTAAAAGTCGAAACATTTGTCATGTTTACACATACAAATTACCTAGAATGCGCATCTTTTTTTAAGGAATAGACAATTAAGAGGTAATAACTCTCTAGAAATACTCTGTCCTCTCGCTAATTTGCTTCAAGATATACATTATTGAGAGGTATACATTAATTACAAATTTAATTTGATAATAAATTAATAGTTTAAAAAACTAAAAATACGCTTTTATTGTCTACACTAAAAATCATATAATGAGCAAAAACTCACTCGATATAGTGTCGTAGTTGAAGGCATGTACAAAATTCCATATGTATGCTGTCCATCGTTGAGGAGAACTGTCGAATGAGGCGTTCTGGGTGTCAGAACTGATCATGCTTATCATATTCGTACATTGTCATCAGAACTGAACATGTACGCAAAATTTCAATTCCGTAGAATGAGAGAAAGTGCTTCTAATGTAGCTTGCAAGATATGACCTAAACAAACGTACTTCCTTCCATATTGCAAGTTGTAAAAGAAATATTAAAACTTATATGGTCTGTGATACAAAAAATCACATCACGAAATAAAATTCGTTAAAATTGATTTAATTATATTTATAATAATTTTAGAAACTAATAAAATAACTGAAATATTATTACTGGGAATGACTAATTTTCCAGTAAAAATATGTATGATAGACTGTGAATCACTGAACAGACTTTTGTGTTTCAATAGTAACTATCGTTTTGCTTCACAGCTGATGTTTATACCACTAATGAAAACATTTGATTACTACTATAAATAATACTGAAGTGTTAGAAATACTCGTATAGTGCCCCAAAAATTATTTATATGACAAAATTATAAGCATTTTTTAATAAAAATGTAATTATTTTCATTTCCTCAACCTAGTATGAGCGCGGCGTTAAGTTACTCTATTCAACGTGCAATGTCTCGAATGGAGGCGCAAGTAGCTACTTCTAGTGCCAAGGCACTCCTTTAGCTAACAGAGTGCCTGGACACTAGATTTTCTCTAGTAGAAGATATGCACTGAACAAAGAGAGAAACTGAAAAAAATATAGTATAAACTTAAGATGCGTTAGAAGAATGACCAACACTATAAATAACTATTTGAGATATTATCGAACGTCAATATAAGTACAATAAATAAATAAAACATTAGCTGTCGTTATCTATTTAAGGAAAGCAAGGATCTATCGTCGACTTCCTCTTCATAGTCTTTAATTAGTGCAAATGTTTACATACCTATTTCTATTTACATTATGTACTTTGTACTGATGATAGCATGCATTTGTACATACATAAACATGTATTTATTTAAGTATAATTACATTAATTAAGAAATATCAATTTATTATAGTTAATCTGAAGTAAATTTTATTTTCATACATTTTACATTTTTCATGAGAACTACAACAAAAGAAAACTAACAAACATTCAAAATAATAATTGATTCGAATTTACAACCATCTCGCAGAGTTAAGTGAATTTTAATATCATTATCTTATTTAGACATATACAGAAAAACTTTTTTAAAATATTGAAGTCAAACAACGCCATCTATTATAGAGTAGCAAAATTTATATACATCTAGCAGTTTTATGTAATTATGAGGTTTTACAGTTTTAACATCAAAACATAGATGTCTCTTATAAAAAATATATTATGTTTTTCTTTTACAAGTATAATTATACTAGCGGCCCGCTCGCGGTTACACCCGCGTGAACTATGTTATTATTAATTTCTGTCTCCATGACTACGTTCTAGTGACGTCTATGCAAAATTTGAGACTCCTAGCATTTGTAGTAACGAAGTTTCATACAAACTTTCGACCCCAAAAACAACCCCTTAGAAACCGAATATTGCAAATTCCCGTCTTAGCGAGCACCTACGTCCTATAAGTTACTCCTATGCAAAATTTGAGACTCCTAGCATATGTAGTTTCTGAGATTTCGTGATGAGTGAGTGACCTTTCGATTTTATATATATAGATAGATAGATTAACTTGAATTGCTCAACGCCGAGTTTTGCCTCGTTACCAGAGCAAAGAACTACAAATATTAAATATTTCATTTCCTCTAGTGAGAATCGAAATCACAACCTGTCGCGTTTGTTGTACACTTGAACTCCTGTGCCACGACTGGCCTCATAAACTCTCCAGTTACTTTACTAATTCGAAATTATTTTACTAGTGCCGCCTTCGAAGTAAGTTTTATGAAGTGATAATAGAGATTTCTAGATAGGCTGAAATCTTTAATCGTTCGAAGTACTTGCTTACTTCAAAATTATTAACTATAGATAGTAGTACAAATTATATTGAACATATTAAAACTAAGTTGCGGTCCAGTGAGACGGCATCTGAGATCATCACCGTAAGCCCGATGGTTGTGGATTCAATCCCCAATTAGGGGGAATAAATTATTTTCATTTCCCTGCTCCGGTAACAAGACTGCGTGACTACGTGGCAGGCGGTCTTGAGTTCTACCACTCAACACGCTATGCCTCGAAAATTGTGGGGAAAGTGGGGAACGAAGTGTCTTATCAGTTAACACTAGGTTCCATCTAAGTACCCCGCTGGCTGCTATATACGATGTTATATAAAAAATGTCATAAAATTTACGATCACAGTAATAAACGCCTCTCTTATTGCTTTAACGTTTATGTAAATATTATGCGTTTAATGAATAATTTTCGAGACATTACGTAGGTATTGAGTGGCAGAAATCAACGTTTTACTTAGACTGTATTTTAAAAAATAACATGTATTTTCTTGTATACTGTATAAGACATATCACGACAGCAAAAAGAATCTATTGACCTAATCTATTTTGTACAGCACTTTCAGCAATTGAAAGACAATGCATGCTAAGTCGGTAAATCCAAGGTCAAATTTTAATAATCTTAATTAAATGCCTGTTTAAAATATGCCTGTTATAAATATAAATTTCTCTATACGTCATGTCATTTAAGGAAATTATAGAAACAGGCCAAGTGCGAGTTGATTCGTGCACAATGGGTTCCGTACCATTATCTATAAAATAACAAAAAAAAATGACGATTGTTGTATGGGCTACCCATTAAGTATTTATTTCATTTGATTTTTAGTATTTGTTGTGTGGCGGTAACAGAAATATATCAATTGTGAAAATTTCAACTGCCTAACTCTCACGGTTCATGAGATACAACCTGGTGACAGACGGCAGCGAAGTCATAGGGTCCCGCTTTGCCTTTTGGGTACGGAACCTTGAAAATTAAATAAAAAAGAGAAAAATTTTATGTAATAAAAAAGAGTGGATCTGAATGTTTGAGGTGTGGATTCGATATCTTAGGTATTTACTTCTTATACTAAAGGTATTATTAAGCAAAATATTGGAATATATTTTATACCTAATAGTGTTTTAATTAACGAGGAATACCCTTATTTTATCTATAGATGATATCTATTTTCCGTTCGTTACGTTCGATAAGATAGCGTTCGCTCTAATTTTAGTACGTGATAACTTTTATATTATGGTAAAATTAATTATAAATACATTTTTAACATATAGTTTTATCTTTTAACATAATATTAACTTTTTTACTATCGAGAAACAAAATAATAGTACATTTAGTTTATTGTTATAAATTTAACAAATTTCCTCGTTATTTCCTTTTTAATTCTGCCAATAAATAACGATAAAAAACTAGGCCTACCGTTTGCAAACTTCCGCTTTTGATAAAACACATAGACTTTTCAATTACACTACAACCTTGTACGTGTATATAAATTAAAAATACATGATAGATTTGATTAGAATTTACTACACAAATTTCTTACACTTAAAACTTAGATATTTTATCGGTGTATTTACTTACATATAGGTATATAGGTACCTATAGAGGTACGTACAAATTATTAAAACGTTAATACACAAAGTTACTGAATAAAATACTAATCAAATGTGAGTCTGAGGGAGAGAGAGACAGAATAACACACAGGCAACAATTTACGTATTGCTTTAATTTGGCTATAATATAAAAATAGTTAGTGCATGTGATTTTGATATTCAGCCTCTGAGCGATCTTTAGAGAAAATATGGAATTTTAATATACAGACTGACAAACAGACAACATCGTAATACAAATTGTTTCATCTTTTTCTTTTCAGGAACGGAATCCTAAAGGCCATGAAATGCTATAACATTTTTTAATGCATGACCTATTACTTAATGATATACACCATATATACATATATAACATCTAAGATACATAATTCAAGTACATAATAAAAAATACAATACCTTACAATAATGTACTTTGAATTATATTTTAATATATCAGTTAATAGACAATAATTAAAAATGTTGTAGCCCATAAAATATAAACACATATAAAAACATTTCATAGCTGCACCGAGAAAGTGACTTATACATCTTAATTACAACATGCAATAAAAGTAAAAATATTTACTTTACCTAATCCAAATATTTGAAGTAACAGAAACGAGGCGACATATTCTTAGTATAGTTGTGCTATTTGCTATCACTAGATTACTCTTATCACAATTCACAAGTACATTTAACATGACATCATAACTTCCACTAGCGGCCACCAGTTTTAAAGATCCGTATCACCTGGCGGCGTTGATACATAATACGCGCGTAAATACGTAATCAGAGGCCATATTGAACTGGCTTGTTGCGTTCCATTCCTTGAACTTGAGCGAGCGAAACTGGAGGTAAACAAACGAACAACTCGTTGACGCGCATTTGTCATTTGGTAGCCGGAACGCAAACGCGTCGCTGGAGCGCCTCGCCGGTCGCGATTTACGAACGGAACGTAACTGTCAAATTCAAATAGTTTTTTTTCTTTTCGATAGTAATTAGTTTTGTTAGTGATTGTTTATTATTGTGATTTTAGTGTTTCGTTATGTAAATTAATATTAATTAATATGGTGTTCATGAAGGAATTGCACCTAAGTTTTATTTAAATCAATAAAATAATTGTATAATGTGACTGTGCACTTGTAAAGGTTTGTATTTAATTATGATAGAAAGAAAAATGGATTATTTCAACTAAGTAACTTTGTAAGTTTTTGCCATTGCTTCACTTAAAAAGGCAATATCAGCGTAACTCACTTCATAATTGTCATTTGTAATAGAAAAGTTAATTTTATAGTAATTAGATACGTTTTCTCGACACGTAAAAGTGAAACCAGAAAAAACTATCGTCATGAAAACAACGCTAAGGAGCTTAGATTTTGTGCATATAAGTAACTTTAGTTGTTTATTACAATGTAATTAAAAAAACCTTATTTAAGCTAATTTTACCCGAGCAAGTTAGATACGCTAAAATTTACGTGAAATTTAATAACATAAGTGCGTTAATTTCTTGTTAAAGTATTCCTTCGGTTTCAGAAATTTACATGCCTATTAAGTTTTAACTTATTTGTGTTTAGACCCTGAGTCATGTTGAAATGCTGGAGACGGTGACGCGTTTCTTTTGGTAAAGAATGCGTAAAGAATGTCAATTCTTAAAACAACATTCATTCGTTTACAACTATTGTTCTGATTTCTGTTTTATTCACTATATGTACCGTAACGGTTTCTTAGTAATTTGTATAATTCATTCAATTTGTGGCCACGACTACATTATGCATGATAACTGAAACGTCAACATATTATTATATAAGACTCAGTGTTTGTTACATATTTGAATCGTAAAAGTAAAATTAAATTATACGACGTTTTGAGAGTACCTAATCTTGCAAGTAAATAAATATCAAAGTGATTTAGTGGTTTACGTCTGTAGTACCTATATCAGGATAATGACATAAGTAAACAGTAACCAGAGCAAAATATGAGCTGTGTAATATCTTTTCATATACATAGTTTTAAAATGCAAATCAGCTTCACGCTGTATCTCGTCCACGGCAGGTTAGGTTCCTGCCGAATTCCTCGAGGAATTGCGTGTTTGTTAATAAAAAATAATTCAATCCCTCAAGTGGGGATCGAACCTACGACCGTCGTGTTACAGTCACACCCTTGTGCCCGTGGGCCGCGTTGGCCTCTAAATCTATCATATATAGTTATGTGTAATAAAATCTTATACTTACAATTGCTTTTGCTTCATAAAAAATACTCTTATCTTTCGAGAATATACTTATCCTTAGGGTTCCGGCTAGGACTGCCAGATTATATTAAATTTTTAAGATATCAATAAATAATTTAAAAAAAAAGCTTTTTATAACTAAAAAGCCACTTACTAATTTTAATTTTGCTCAACTATAAATAATTTTTTATTGCTTTTACACGAAATAATATTAACTCTAACAATCATGACAAAATTAGTCCTGGCGAGACACTAAAGTTAAAAATCGGAAAGTACCTACGTAAAATACCAAGAAATACGAAAAGTCTGGCAACACTAGCTCCAACCCTACCGTATTTTCTGGACGAATGCCAAAACCAAAATCGTATTTATATTAGCAACTTATCATTATTTTGCTATAATTTTTTTAAGTTATCTCAATATAAAGCGAACTATTATTGTCCCATGACAGTGATTTACCGTTAAATATAAGAACTATTTTATTATACCTACTTACATATTGGTTACTTTAAGTACTGTACTTTACATAAATTATATTAAAAGTAAACAATTGTATAACAACAGTTTCAACGTATATTTTTGCTATTACTGGATCAGAAATATACACTAGCTTTTTGTTCCAGTCAATTATGACAGTTTTAACGTAAAATAATATCTATTTTTAAATACGGTCTAAGGCCACATCCTTTTAAAGGTAATGAATTCTATGAACTGGAATAAATCCGAAGTGTGTAGTAAAAAAATATGAATGAGCTCAAGGATTGCAATTATAAGTATATAATTAACTAATTACTTATTTATACATAAGAAAATGTATAAATAATTAGTAAGTATAGTAGGCTTTAATTATAGGGTTCAATATTTATATGAATCGATATTTATCTTAATTAAGATGTAGTTTCTATCGAAAATTATGCAGTGTTTTTTTATTAATTTAATATTATAAATGTATTATAAATTAATGCTTAAATATGATCGTAACTATGATGACATTGAAAAATTTATGGCTAATTAGCTTAAAAAGTGATATTTAAATATAATATTCATTTAAAAATTAAAGAAAATTCCAATAACGGTATTTTTATAAAACTTCCGGACTTATCGTTTTTTATTTTCTACAATAAGGTAATCAATCGATTCCAGATTCCATCGATATCCCGATATTGCAAATAACAGTATACGTAAATTTCTTCTAATTTTAGTAATTTTTCTTCATCGCATCTATGTATACTTATAATTTTTATAAAAACTACGTTTGTTTGCTTAAACGTGCATATCTCACGATCTACTAGTTCGAATTGTAAAAATATATTTGCTCTATTTATGTTCAGAGATAGCTCGAGAATTCATTATCATCATTTGGCCAAAGGGGCGAAGCCGTAGGCGATAGCTAGTTATAATATAAAATTTGTTAAATATCTCAATCATGCACGAACATTTACATGCCAAAGTATTATTTATAAATTAAATAGTCTTCTTGGAAACATATAATTCTTCTTCCAATTATAACAAAACGGTTTAAAACTAAATATTGACATAGCATTAGGAACAAACATGTCGTTAGAGTAATAAGTATACTCGTGACTCGTAGTTTTGCCTTACAAAGACATGCCCATTATATGAACTTTTCTTTCTATTACTTATACGACTGGAGACAGGTAACTTTATGATAATATGTGATAGAAAGGTTTGCCTACCCTGCTGCATGCGGGATGCAGAGTGACGCTAAAAGAAACCAAACATTTTAAAGTATCTCGCATTCTCGGGGCATAATATACATATATAATCTAAAAAAGATAAGACTCCTTTAGGGATATTTAATTACAAAAGTTATTTTAACGATATTGTTCCGTGACGGAATTGTTTACATTCCGTTATGAAGCATTTGCCAGATATATTTACTTTAATTTATATTTACAATTTTCTATCGGTATTTTTTAGCATAAAAAAGTTATTCTTTACAAATACTTTACCTCTCCGGAATCTCTTTTAATTTAAATAAAAACAACTGGTAGACAACATAAAAAACTAAGCTTAATTTTAAATTTATCATACTTGTCAAGCTACCGATATATTTTCTATATTGAAGTATCTAATCTAATACATAATCTCATCTAACATATTTTTTTTATTTCTAAGAGTACTAGGCTAATTTGAGTAACATAATTTGATGTATCTATTCAAAGACGATCAACCACATTTACTGTTAACGATCAATTTAAAATTTTAATACTAAAATATTCTTAGAAGCATTATTTGCAATTTTTATCTCGAGACAGATTGTTGCGTTATCATTTGTTACCTTACGTCGAACGGTGTTGGTTGGAAATCGCTCGCTTTCACGAATTTAATATAGGCATTGTCTTTAAAAGCTATTGTGCTGTCAAACATCATAAGCTGAAAAGTAATTTGACATGTCAAAGTGACGTTATTTTTGGCGCGCCCGAGGTTACGGTGTCAGTTTGACAACAAGTTAACTTTTTAATAAGTTTAGCTTAAACATAATAATGTGACGCCGTGTAAGTAGAAGCATTTTGTGAAAACTTTCTAAAAGTTTGTGTTTTGCGAGTATATTTATTAAATTACTAAAATTTGAATATTGGATTAATGTTCTTACAGCTTGTGTTAAGTAATCATGTCTAGCGACGCAAATTATAGAATTGTAATGTATTGTCATATTGCATTAAAATAATTCATAGAATTTAGAGACATAAAATAGCACCTACACTTATATGTATAGTAACTTAAACATACTTATGACAAGAAATACAGATAATACAATAAAAAATGTCACACCACCACATAAGCATCAGTCACGGCCCCTCCCTGACATAAAGCTTTATTCTCTGATTGTTCTAATATTTATACACAGCGCGCCCATAAACACGACTTAATTAAATATTTTTTCCTTCTTTATAGTTAACGTGTGGCATGATGCTATAATATCGTTGACAATTATTTTATTCGATGTAATTGACTTTTTGGTGATCAATATGCTCCTAGACTTGCGATACTGATGGATTACTGTCTCTAAGACCTTTTCTACTTCACTTACTCTTAATAATAATGACTGGAGTCATCGCCAACTGACTGTTTTGAAGATAGTTGCGATTTAGATGCATACTCGATGAATGAATTATTTTTATTTCCCTGTCTTAGCAACAATAAGAGCGGCGTTAAGTTCCGCCAATCAACAGGAAGTTTCTCGGTTTCCAACGGAAAGTGAATTGTAACACTAGGTTCTTTTACCTTCTCTGCTATAAGAAACTGTAAAAAAACCTTATTGAATTTTAAAGTTCCATGGTTTAAACGTAAAAAGAATGTAGTAAACGAATGAATTTTTTATTATTTCTATAATACGTTAACATTCCACAATTATTGTTTTACTGTATTTGTTTATCTTTAACATTTTTTAGAAGTTCAAAAATCTATTTAAATATAAATAAACAGAAAAGAATCAAAAGATAATGAAAACGTTTTTATTTATGATCCTTTGTTATTGAACTGTTACCAATTTGTTTACTCTTTAGGGTTCAATACGGTCATATCTAATTTTATGATAAAATAAAAGTAAAAATAAATTGTAAACATATAATTTTCGTATTGCTAAAAGTTTTTAGGTTTATTTTCTTATGTATTGTTTATTTTTGTTATGACATTACCATTTTTTTAAAACATAGTTTTCAAGTTATAATAGAAGTAGTTCCCAAACGTAAATCTTTGATAAATTCTTTATCAGCTTCACGCTGTATCGGGATCCTAGTATCCATCCATAAGACACTCCGTTCCCCACTTTCTGCCGAATTTGGAGGAAATTTCTAAAATAAAGAAAATATATATTAAAAGTTTACACATTATTCTAATAATTATATTTCTTTTCAATAAATCTTCATTTTAAATAAGATTACATGTCGTTAGTTCACAACAATGGACGTCTTCAAGGTTCTTTACTGTGCCTAATGCTAGAAACCTTACATCACTGCATCTACTAATGTTTGTAAATGACCTACATCCGTACAGTGTCCTATATTATAACAAAAGTAAAAAAGGGTTAGGGTTAATAAACTAAGATAAATAATTTTACTTTAAAATATATATAAATATATTTTATGTGGCTTTAAAGATCGGACAAAAAAAATATATATTTAAAGTGATGCTATAAAATAGAAAGAAATAAAATAGAAATGCTATAATATTATATAATTTATACGTATATGGGTACTTAAGGAGTCATTACTCAATAAACATTTTATTCTGTTTTTATAATAGCGACATAAAATTTTATTTCAATTAAGGTTGTGTCGTTGAATAAATTATAAAATAAGCTATTCTTAAAAGAAAATAAAAAAAATTGTAAAAAAAAAATGTTTTTTTGATTTTATTATCATCGGGTAATGGGGGAATGTTATGTTGTTTTTAGTGTCACTAGACCAAGAAATAACTATAAATTATTAAATAAATTAACTAAAATTATATAAAGAATGACTTTAACCTTTTTTACATTTTTTTTTCGAATGGGCATCATGGAATCAAGCTAACTACGACTGCTTATTCTGTCACAAACAACAAAGCTAGATCGTCAATACCATTTTCTATAACAAAACGCTAAGGAAATCAATATTTTTAATTTATTCATATTATGTGAGCTCATAATTGACATAATTGTGCAACACAAAGTGCACAGTGCATATCTTTTATTACTGTTGTTCAATTTGTCTAACCAATTCGTTCTAGTTTAAGTTAATTCGTTATGGTACCATACGGATAAATTAAGCTGCGCTATCCTAATTAAGTCAAAGTACAAACAAAGACTACAATAAAGAGAACGGACAATAATACTTCAACAATTGAAATAAAACATGTGTATAAGGCATATATGTATTGAGGCCAGTCGAGGCGCAGGGGCTCAAGCTTGTGATTGTAGACCCGACAGGTTATGGGTTCGATTCCCAGTCGAGGAAATTAAATATTAATTGAAATGTATATTTCCATTTCTTCTGGAAGCTGAAATAAAAGAACTCACCTCAAACCTCACTAATTATACAATTTTATCTAAGAAAATGATAATGTGCTATATTTACTTTAGACATGTTAAATTGTTTATCTCACTTCGCACTAAGGCGAATATAGTTCAGAAACAATAGATGTCAACAGTGAATTGTTTAAATTGGAACTTCCTGACTCAACTGCGTTTGGTACTAGCCGTATCCAGCCAGCTTCATCTTAAAAGGCATGATGTGCTTTAATACTTTTTATTAGTATTCGCGTTTGATTAAGAGCTATTAAAGTCTATTAAGCTAATCGAGGTTTGTAGGTTTCCTGGGTTTCTTCGAGATTTTTAGTCTTAACAAATTGTTGTTCACTGTTACTATCAATAATAACTTGAAGTAAAATAAGATAAATTAATAAAATTTACGAATTAACGCGTTCGTAGGTTTTAGTTTTACACAATTTCAAAAGGTGTTGCCCTATGCAATTGTGTTATGAATATATTATATAAATATTCCCCTGTGTAGGAATTGAACCTATAAACATCACATTGAGTCAGACTCATACACAGCTAATCGCGCTACCATGGCGTCACTGTCAGGTGTAGGGTGTAGGTGTAGTTGTAGTGCCTTGAAATTTCAATTTAGTAGTGACTAAATGCTATGAAGAATTATAAAGCATATTATATTTCAATATAAGCCGCCATGGTGCTGTGGGCCAGCGTCAACTGCGCACACCATGGTTCTGAATCACCCGGGGGAATAAATAATTTTCGTATATCTCTGATCTGGCAGAAGCGCGACGTAGAGTTGCATCACTCCACTCGCAAAGTATCGAATTCTGTGAAGTGTGAAGTGTTTCGTCACTAAGATATGCGGTAACACTGCGAAATTGAAAAATCTTTTGAAATTTCTATTTATCTTTATAATTAGATATTGATTTAATGTTTAAACATATTTATACGCTTGATTGGTAATATACGAGTAGAAGAATAGTAACAAGTTTACAGAAGCGTACTTAGCTTTAAATGGTTATTTAATGAAACCGGCATGGTAAATTCGTTAGGGTTGTCATATAAAATTTATTTCACGTGTATTTTTTTAATAGTAATTACAACTAGATTTAATAAAACATGACTTAGCGATACAGCGGCGGCGCCTGGCAGTAAACGCGACGGTTGTGAGTTCGATTCTCAATCGGGCAAATAGGCCATTTTAATTTTCTTGCTCTGGTAACACGACAAAGGGCGGCGTCAACGCCGAGACTCGAGTTCCTCCTCCTAATATCCTATTTCGAAAATTACGCAGTGAGTGAGAACGGAGTGTCTCAATACCAGGATCTCTCTGCCCTCCATGCTGTGGGATACAGCGTGAAGCTATAGTAATTTTCAACAACTTTGTAAACAAATACA
>HE670998.1:8326-39630 GCA_000313835.2 Heliconius melpomene melpomene
ACGTTATTTTCTTGGTAAATAACCAACTCTACCATTTTCAAATACTGATGATATCAGTAGCTTCAATATCGATGTCGTATCCAACCAAGTTGTTCTATGACACTCAAGTTCTCAGTCGCCATCTCCTTAGAACGACGAACTCGCGGCATTCGCTTCCGTCTAATGAGATTGTTAGTCACGTCGCTTTCTGTGCTAATATCATCTATAACGGAAAATACATACTGATTTATGTTACTTTCTTTGAATGTTATTTGTATAATGTATTGAAAGAAGCTTGGTGATGATTGTAGATTCGAATTTTAGAAAAAATTAATAGACTGAAGTTTCATTTCGTTTTTACTAGCTTGTAAAGTTTTAACTGTGTATTTATAAAGTCAAATGGATTTAAATAAGAGTTATGTATGAGTTATGTATATATACCTAATGTATTATAGATTAGGCTTCCTTGAAACCAAACTCTTCAGCTTTATAATATTAGTATATTAGTTTAATTCATTCTAAAATAACGTTTTCGGAACGTTTGTAGTTGGAGAAGAAAAAAAAATCAACAATTTAAAAAAGTTTAGGGCCACTACAATAGATAGATACATATTTGATATAATGCGAAATTAAAATCTACATTTAAATTATATTTTTCTTCTTTTTTTGAGGCCATTGTGGCGCAGCGGCACAAGGGTGTAACTGTAACGCGACGGTTGTGGGTTCGATCCCCACTCGAGGAAGTGAAATTTTATTTACGTTTATATTTCCATTTCTTCGCTCTGGTGTCGAGGCAAATCGCGGCGTTGAGTTCTGGCACTCAACACGCAATGCCTCCAGAATTTGGCAGAAAGTGGAGAACGGAGTGTCTTAACACTAGGTTCTATTGAAGAGTTTAACTATTAAAAGTTAACTAATTACTTATATCAATTATCTTTATTGTTTTATCGAACTAACCTATAAACACAGCTGAAGTATAAACAAAAACGCTTGTTACATCGCGAGGCAATAACGCAATCTACGGAACTTGCTTCGACGAAAGTCATTTACTCGCGTAGTCCATAAAATTTACACTCACATGATCATTTCTAAGATAAATTCGTAAATTAAATTCCCGAAAACAAAGGAAAAAGAACTTTATTTTAATAATATTATGATATACTTTTGTATAGCAAGCGTATATGAGGCGCAACTTAAAATAAGCTTACGTAGGGGCCATTGCGCTTTTCGAAGTAGGCCAAATAGTGACAATACTAGGTCAGATGTGGATTTTCGAATGTTTTCCTAAATGAGTAATAGGGAGGTGACCCGAGACCGCCCGAGTAACAACTTTCGTTTATTTATTGCCGACATTACTTATAATTGGTTTAATTTGGACAAAATGGTCAAATAAGTTCAATTAAAAAGGTATTTATTCAGGCTAGTATTTCTTAAAGTTCGTCCTTTTATTGCATATAACAAATAATATAAAAGAAAAGTAGAGTACGGATTGTCTAGTGTTAAGACATTCCGTACCCCACCTTCTGCCCTATTTTCAAGACATTGTGTATTGAATGGCGGAGCTCAAAGCCGCGCTTTGTCTCAGTCACTGAGACAGTGCGGAAAAATGAAAATAATTATTTCTCTCGAGAGATGCTACCACATTAGGAAATGACGATTTTTTTTAATCGAAATATAAATAAAATAAAATTGTAAATGATCGCTGTCTGTACATAAAAAAAACTATTTTATTTATTTTTAAATATTTTATATTAAAAATTATAATGCTACTAATAGCACTAATAAAACGAAAGCAATTGAGATTAGTATTAGATAAATAATCGTGTAATTCAAGAGCGTACTCTAGAATGTTGAGAGCGAGTCGCTACAAAATAATATTGTATTTAGAATCTAACATGTTTATTTTTTTATATAGCAACACACATCCACTACAGGCTATAAATTTTATTAAACTTTTCATAAAAATATAAGAAGTTCCACCAACAAGTGACTATATCCATTACAAATCTCAGCAAAACTCCGAGAATAGCTGAAAATGATCAGATCTGAACGCTGGATCCTCATAAATCCGTATAGATGCTCCAACACGCCTGGCGAGTTCCAGTCGTGTTTCGATATGCGCATAAATTTCGGCCTCGTCTGATGCAAAGCAAGCACAACTTTTCGTAGTTTAGGTAAGTTAGCATTTTCATAGGAAAAACATTGAAGACTGGTTCGTACTTTTGTCATGGAAATATTTGTATGTATGTATGTATGTTTGTATGTGTGTATGGGAAGTTACAGAAAATACAAATCTGGCGATGACATATTTTTGTTTGTTTAACATGATGTCTTTCCGTTCTTTTCGTATTTTGTGGAGTGTATTTTTAGTGATATGGTACTAAGTTTTCGGTTTTTTCAGTGGATCTGTTAAATTTCGTATATGTATGTGTGTTTGGAAAGCAAAACTTGATGATTTAAACGAGACATATTTCGACTTAAGGACTAGTTCAAGATTCATCAAAATCGGTTCAACCGTGATTGAAACATGTCATTCAAAATTATTATTTTTTTTATATTTTTTTCCTGTAAGCGTCTTTAAAAGTAACAAAGGAAAAGAAATCAAAACTGCCTTAATATTTTATTTAATTTAAAATAGATATATTAGACAAATCAAATTATTCTCTGATATTATATTTACCAACCAAAAACCAACTTTATCCAAAAACAAGTTATAATTTAAATTTGTATCCGCTACCATTCACATTCCATGACAAATATAATATACATCATAAACTAAAGTTTATATACAGATTTCTATTATAAAAAATAAAAAATCTTAAGACATCAATCTCAAGATATTCTTAGCTTACGCTTTATCAGCTATTATAGAGGATGCTTATCGTTCTTCGCATTTTAAATGAAGTGATTGAGTCCTTTAAATGCTCTCGAGCTGAAATAGCTGGCAGATCTTTTAACCACGTTCTAAGAGTCACTCTACGTTTTACCTTTTTTAAATATTACTTTGTAAGGATTTTAAGTTTTAACTAGGTTTTATTAGTATTTGTTATAATATAAGTTTGAAATTTGATTTAAATTAACCTAAAATATTAATAGTAATCTCTATAGTAGCTTCAGTCTTAATTCAGGGGAATGATTTTTTTTTATTATATCACTCGCAAGACAAAGCGCAAACATACTATGTCTGTATACACTGGGTCTGTCCGTTTAACCTGTAATTTACGGGATAATGCGTGAAGCTATATAAGTTACCACTTATAAGGCATACAATAAATACGATTATTAAATAAAAATAACTGTTATTGTATTGTATAATACAAATATATGTACATACTACATATAATACAAATATATATATATATACAGCTTAAATTAAATCCCAAAAATTATTATCTCACATCGATTTTAGGGTAGCAAAATGGGTGGAAATCGTTGATCGGAAACGGGAGGGCCATTGTCTTCCGGAAACGGCGCACTGGGCTGTACCGGATATGGATGTGGCTACTAGCGTTGGATGTCAGATTTCAATTTAGGTTTCATATTTGTATGGTTTAATACGAATAGTTAATAACTTTGTATGGACAAAGGTTAATATTTCAATTTAAATAAACTAAATCATTAATATCGTTTATCGTAATCGTTTGAAGATTAATTTGCTTAACTACTAGAATTTTACGAATTTTTTTTTTGTTTGTGAATGCTTATATATTTAATACAATATTTTGATAGTTCCTGCTATATGCGGGATACAGCGTGAATCACTATAAATATTCAATTGCTACTATTGTTAATGTCTCGACCAAATTACCAATTAACTACAGCTGTGACAAAGCAAAAGCCAAAAGTTGCCGCTCTATGAAGAAAATACGAGTTATTCTGTGTTGAAGTTGTGCAATATTCACTAATTACTCGAGTACTGGAATGGCTAGTAAAATATTTCATTTGCATTTATACAATATGGATGACTGTCTGTCTGTATTAATTTATTCATGTAAGAAAATTGTATGGAAATTGCTGTAAGTTTTGATTCGTCTGTTGGTGTTGTGAGTAGCTGTAAGTAGGTAGTGGGTTCAATTTGCATTCAAGATTTTTATATTATTAGCATAAGTATTAAATGTATAGTATCCATTTTTATATATATTCTATTCTGATATGAAATTTAAATTATTATAAGACAGCAAATCTAAACCAAATTGTCATAATATTATTGAATTAACTGGACAATAAGAAGGAAAACAGCGTTTTAAACTTCAATCTTATTTTTTACTTGCAACAAGATATTAGCTAAATAGCTATCTTATGACTCTCAGAATTATATCTATCCCAATCTTTTTTCCAGTAAAATAATAGTTAAATACTTATCTTAAAACTTTTAGAGTTATATCATTCAATTTCATCCTCAAGAAAGGTACATTTTGCCGCATTTTTATCAACATTCATTAGAAAATCAACCAAGTGGTAAAATCGGCTATTATCGCCAGGCGGGCTTAATGGCGCAGACGCTCGGGGAAACTTTAGATAAAGATATAGGGAAGAAACATTGCATGAAGAACTTTTGATATACTCGTACTATATACTATACTATACTATTCGTATATCTTATAATAATTGGTGTTAGAATTGTTTGTTTCTTGTTTACTTGTGAGGTTGTAAAGCACAGGTGGTGTATGCGACGCGCGGCGTTAAACTTCGCTACTCATTTCTAATTTGTTTTTTTTAACTTCACGCTGTATCCCGCCGTTCCTCACTTTCTGCCGAATTCTGTAGGCTCCGGCACCAGAGCGAAGAAATGAAAATATAAAGTAATTCAATTCCTCGAGTGGGATCGAACCCACAACCAGTCGCGTTTACCCCTTTTTTGCCCTTGCGTCACAACTGGCCTCAACTGTTTCTATAATAGGGTGGAAATTAGGGAATGGAGTGTTTTAGCACTACGTTTCCTCTTCTTATCTTTCTATATGCGGGATATACCGTTATTAGTAGGGAATCATATAACAAAAAAAATACACGTATAACCATATGTACAGTAAATAACCAAAAAAAAAACCAAGCAACCATATAAATAGCTAAAAGTTCAATTAAAAAAAATACATTCGCTTCAGCCGTCAAAATGCAAATTTATTCCTGTGAAGGCGGCAAGGCTGCACCCTCGATTTGTAATTACCTATTTTTGGGTTAATTGTAGTTGTAATAGGCAATAATTGTAGAAGCACTCGTAATATTGCCGTACTAATATTACTAAGATTAATTAAATTTTTATTCTTGTACCACGTGGAGTGTTGCCTGATGAAAAAAATTGACTTTTTGTGGTGTTATTCTACATGGTTTTAGCTTTATTTTATATTTTTTTCAAACGTATTGTATTTCTTTATAGATTAGAGATCAATATAATGATTATCCATGAGTAGGAATTGAACTACGCCCTGTTGCGTTTAAACACTCAGACGATGAGCCGCTTTGCCTCGACGGCATCACAAATATATAATAAAATATATTTTTATATTACACAAATATATTAGAAAAAACTATCAATATAGATTTTAGGAATTTAGCGCAAAATGCTGTTAAACGAGAAGCATCACTAAGCAATAGTCTCCGTCCTGTCCCGTAAACTAAAAATACCTTAATTTTTCATAATGTTATTTAGAAAATTATATCGAAATCTAATACTATTCTTACTATAGCCCTATATAAGAGTAATATATAAAAATAATTTATCATAACCGTCGATAAATCAAAGCAACAACACATAATAGGAAGGGGACGTAAACACAAATTGCTCACTAAGGACGCGGCTTTATCTCCAAAGGAACCGGCGTGGAAAGGTGATAACGAAAAAAGGAAAAATGATTGGAATTGTACCATAAAATAAAACCATGGTTGCCAAAACCAGGTTTTTACAGACCATGGGGGAGATAGGTTTATGGGATGTTTTTATCTGTTTGACAAAATTTTGTATGGGTTTGTTTAAGAAATGTCTGAGAATGGGTAATATTTTCGTTTATTATGAGAGTTTTATTTTTGGCTGACATGTATTATTTTGTGTTTACTCATTTTATATTGGCCTCAATGATGATAGTTGTAGGTTCGAGACGTGGCTTTACGTTAAAATCATACAAACAAGAATGTTCACTTTTTATAGATATAGTAGGTACATTCTAATATCGATAGTAAATTGAATATTTTTAGTTTCCTTTTTTACTATTGGAATCAGTCTATTATTCTTACCCATAAGGAGATGAGATGCTTATATTATGTGTTACCTGTAATAGAAAAATAAATTTGTTAATATTTATGTATAACATTATGAAGACCAGATTGAGTTGAGGTTGTTGTGGCTTGATAAAAACAACGTTCAGTTCCACCACTCTTAATGTATGTGTGTGTAATTAATAATGTGTGTAATTATACGAAATGTTTTAAAAATGGAAAGTAGAGAGAGAAAATAGAGTGTTTTAACATAAAGGTTATGATCACATCAGAACGCATTGTTTGTGGCGAGAATATTACTAATATATGTGGAAATATACATATAAATATATAAGAATACGTTTCTAAAAACACTGTTACTTCTAATTCGATATTTATTTTAGATAACCAATCCACATCTTTCCAATTATGTATTAATACATACAAATATTTTTCATAACGATGAAAATAGTAAAGATATATTTATGTTTTATATGGAAATCAAAACAAAATAATAATAAAAAAATGTTGAAAATTCCGCTACTCCAGGGCAAAAACTCACAGATATCATCCCATAACGCTCGTTTCTTGTCAAACTTTCGTACACGGGTACATTATGTTATATCTAACGGCTGTTTTTCTGCCAATTTGCCTAAAAATCTTGTTTTGTGAAACTTCTTCAGGCGATACGATAATAATAGATGTGAGGTTGGGGGTTGAGATATATTGTTTTAAATATAATTTTTATTTCGCCTATCTTTTGTTTTTTTTTGCAAGGCAGACGGAGAGAACTAAGAGATTATAGTATGATCATATAACATGTAGTTATAACATGGTATCATCTAGCTGGTCTGATGACGGAGCCAGGACCTCTATAGTGAAATTTTTCAGAGGTTACTAGTGTAACACTCGATTTCACTTATTTTGTGCTTTTAGTAGAAAAAATAAGGTATGATTACAGTTTTTAAAGTTTAAATAAAATATTAGTCTATCGCTGTCCAGCTCGAAGTTTGAACCTATTACCATCTTTCAATAATAATTGCACTATAAACACGTCATTACTATTTCGCAATACAAACAACTAGCCATATTTACTACCAGTTCACGCTTGGAGTTGTTTAATTAACACGCTTCTTGAATATTTCTTTGAGAAAAAATGTATATTTGTGCTTTCGCAGTAAAGCTTTGCGTTCGTTAACGCCTGTTCCTTTACTTACAACTGCTATTCATGTTTCTCTAAGGAATATTCTTTTGAATTCACAATTTAGTATAATATTTATAAATTGTGTTATAATAAAATGACTTATAGTAGCTTGTTAACTTTAAACATTTCTACATTGTACAAAAATGTTTGAGCGAAAATGAATTGGGTTAAACTTATTATTTTTGGCCAAAATGGCTACGGGGTCAAATATTGCATGTGGATATGATCTTTTTTGTTTTAAGGTCCACGGTCTACCCTGCATATAGATGGGAAGGCAGAGGGAACCTTATGTTAAGACATTCCGTTCTCTACGCACCGACCAATTTACAATGCCCACGTAGTCTTGTTACAAAGAAACGAGAAAATGAAATTATTGCTCCGCCAATACTGCCTTATTCGATGGGATTCAGTAAGGCTAAAACAGTAATGAAAGCAATACGACTTTTTTATTTGCTAAATTCATGTACCTATACTTATTTGTATATATATTATCATATTGTATACGTTTACAAAGTTAATGAGATATAGTCGAAAAGGCGAATGAAAAACAGAAACAGAAGGATAATGAATGCAGCTCTACTATTGACGGTGGATTTTCCGCTCTGAATCAAGTAATTTAGGTAAAAGACCAAAGGACGAAACTGTTCTAGATAAAAAATTGCTTTTTTTGAAGGCTTTGCCTTTTTAGTTGTCAAAGTGGCCTAATTCTCGTAGAACATGATGAGCGAAGAGCTAGCTACTTTTGTGAATATTACTTTTGCTCTATAAAAGTCCTTTACATTTTTATATGAAATTTCAGTACAGTTGTTTTCAGAGTCAAACATTAATTTTATATTTCTTTTTTCGTGAAACTATGTCCAAAGGATTTGAGGATATTAATTAGATGGGTTATAGAAATATGTTTGTGTTATTTTATGTGAAATAATATAAAGATAACAAGTCAAAGTGCGGTGTTGAGTTCCACGACCCATGTCATGCGAAATTGGACGCACAAGCCAATAGATATTATCAAAAGACACATTGCGGAACTCAACGCCGCGTCGTATCAACAAGAGCAAGGAAGTTATTACATTCAATATAATGATTATTCTCTGTGGGAATTGCACCCATAACTATCGCCTCTTCCTCCTCTCCTCCTTCTTCAGTACTTTAGTATTTTGTGACCGTAAAAAAATGTGATCTCAATTCACTGCATCCCACCACTAAGTCCCGATCTCGGAAGACATTAAGTAGCGTCGGCTAAGAGGACATAGAAAGGGCGTGGTATTTAGTTTGCTAAGGGGGAAATATCCATTAGAAATATTTATATATACGGATATGTTAGATTCTTTTTCGTTGGGTTTTTTAGAAAATTCCTTTATTTCTATAAAAAAAGTAGCTTAACGCCTTCTGCCTCATAGCAGGGTAGGTCGAGGTAATCTAGTCTTAAGGTACTCTGTTCCTCACTTTCCGTCCAACTTTTGAGGCATTGTGTTGAGTGGCGGCACTTAACGCTTTTTATATCATAGTGAAGAAATGTAAATAAATATAGTCAATCTTCGAGTGGAAATCAAACCCACAATCTTCATATAAGCATACGCTGTATCACTACTCATACAAAAATATTTTTCTTCATAATACTGACAACTACATATATGTTCTTTCTCTACTTTTCTTTCTAGAGACATTACGTGTTATAGTTGCGGTTCTAAACGCCACAAAGAAACCAAGGAGTTAATGTAAATATTCACTGATTTAGAATTATATCTATAGCCACTCATTCATTTTTTTGACCATGAAAAAACTGTAATAAAATAAAAAATATATATATAAATAAAAAAAATGGCGGCAATGGAAAATTTAATCTACAATTCAACATACGTTTAACCACGTTTATGTCATACTATACAAGTTTATCATCTACGAGCCTCGCTTCGCTTCGATTAATTTGCATTTTACCTATTCATGCTCCAGCAACTCCTCGTGTAGGTATTAATTAAGAAGTTCAACCGGTTATGTAGTAATTACGGGTGGCGTGGCCGGCGTTTCCTATTTTATCTTCCTTTAGCTTAAGAAAAATATATTTTAAACGTTAAACGACGATGGAAATTGTTAATTACAGGATTTCTTCTTTTATATTTTAAATTAGATTTTTTAAAAACCTTAGGTTTTAGCAAGAAATAAGAATTTTTCTTGTAGATTTCGAAAATAGTTCAATTGAGCATATTTTTAATGTGAAACTGGTTTGCCCAGACTAAGTGTATGAAAATTTACAATACATTATACGAGTATTGAGTGAAATGAATATTCATCATTTCGTCTTCAAAATTACCTAATTAACCAAAACTCCACCAAAATCGGCTCAGACGAAGCACCAAAACTGTAAGACTACTTATTTATTGACTGTAATCCGTTACAACCGGCCAATTGGCGAGAGCTCTTCTCCCAACCAAATTACTGAAAATCGGGGCCCATTTCTAATTGGCAGCGTAAGTGCTATGCAAAGATTCCTGGTAATTTAAGCCCCTTGAAGGATCTCAGAGACTTGAGCATCAAATAAGGCTGAAGTGGTCATGTCTGAAACGCCGTCCAATATATCTTGAGCCCTTCTTGTTCTCCTCGTGTGTTGTTTTTGTGGTAAGTAAAAAGGGTTGGTTGTTGGAGTGCGGTCTACGTAAGCTGGTTGGTGTGGAGAGCCGCGTCTTGACCGCAGTTGCCGTCTTATCCACTGACATACACTCTGGTTAGGATGTTTTTAACGATCATACTGACTTTGCACAAGGAACGTTACTATGGAGTTTGTATACCTACCTACAAATTTACAATTACCAAATATGTAAAAAAAATATATGTTATTCATTATAGTCAATCATATATGTTGTATGCTATGATTGACAGTTGAAATTTCAGTTTTTATATATTTTTACGTAAAAACAACAGGATTTAGATAAAGAACAATAAGACATTTTGTTTTCCGCTTTTCGCCTGTATTTCAAGACGTTGCGTTTTAAGTGGCGGAGTTCAACGCACTTTATAATACCAGAGAGGGGAGAGAATCGAACCTATTATTACAACTAATAACTCGATAATATATATAAAAAAGCATATTAACTTACTATAAAAAAGGATAGTACAACAAATTGCACATCCCATTTAAAATTAGCTAAACCTTGCTTCTAAGATCTTACAGGAGTACTCAAGTAAAGAGGCCAGTGTAAGGCACAATGACTGTATTGTGGTCTGAGGGTTAGGGTACTGTCGTCTCGATATGAAAGCTTTCAGCGTGTCATAATATACCCCTCCTATATATAGGGGTGTGAATAGCGGAAAATGGTGAAATAGTACCGAAGCGACGTATTGCATTGCGGTTTTGTATTGAATTTAGTGTTTTTTTTTGTATTGCGTTTAAGTTTGAGAAAAATGTATTGGGATTATTATTGTAGAGACATTATTAAATATAGTAGTGTACAGTAGTGTTAAGATTTTCCGTTCCTCTTATTTTTCGGAGAATTTTTGCGACATTGCTGTCACCTGAGTGAAAATCAAACCCACAATCATCGCGTTTACTATCATATGGTTGGGACATTGTGAAACGATAAGTAGAATTAATTCAATTTTTAACCGACTTCCGTAAGAAAAGGAGGTTATCAATTCGACTGTATTTTTTTTTTAATAAATATAATTTGCAAAGAGTGTGCAAATTTGAAAACAGTCATCAGTTTTAAGTTCGAAAACTAATTAAGAGCTCTCTTTAAAACTGTATACATTTTAATACTGTATTTCCAATTACGTATAGTAATTTCAAGTAATAGCTAAAAGATTTAGGCCATTACATCCACGACCATCAGTCTCCAAAGCCAGATTTACGAGGCGCAAGTTTATAGGGTCTCTTAAACGGAACAATAAAAAGTTGTGCTATAAACGAACACGGGTTCCTCTATAGGTTTATTGTCAAATCTTTATATATAAAGGTATATAATGCAACTTGGTTGTTTTAACAAGTATTGAATTTGCCTTGCCTTTTGGCACTTTTTTTGGATATTAGGTAATTATATCTAGGTACTAGGTAGATGATTTCGCCCAAGACTCTTCAGGCATGCGGCAGACGTGTCCGGCCCAGTCCCATTTCAACATAGCGGCTTGGCAGACCAAAACGGAGATGGCGGGACGAGCTGGACCATTATAGGCCTAACTGGTGCTCAATAGCCCGAAATAGACCGGAATGGAAGAAGTGGAGAGAGGCCTTTGCCCAACAATGGGATGGTGTAGGCTAGGGGAAAAAAAAAGGTAATTATATAGATTTTTTTATTTAACGCTGTATCACGCAGAGGGAACCTAGCGATATGTTCTTTCCCAAGAAATGTACTGAAAGAAACAATTAATAAATAAATTTAAAAGCATATAGACTATTCGCATTGTAAATAGAGATAAAACGTATGATGAATTTATTCCTTGACATATAGAAAGTGATTTTATATGGGAAAGCAATTTTGCTCATGTCGAAGACGAATAGCTTTGCAAGTACTCTAAAATATACTTTAAAATGTAGGCAATAAGTATTAATGTTGTAAGTCGGGAAGCAACTAGCTCATGAAATATGTAGCGGAGGAAATTTGATAAATATTGCTAATATAGTAGCATTTATGTTGAAATTACTTGTAGAAGAAATATTTATGGAAGTTATATAATTGTGCTATAAAGTAAATAAGTATGTAATGCCACCGTAAAACATGTAGTGATGCGACGGTTGTGAGTTCGATTTTCAAATGGGAGAATTAATTATTTTTTTTCCCTCGCTGGTAAGAAGGCAAAGCGCTCGTTCCATCATTCAACAGGCAATGCTTCGAATTCTAGTGGAAAGTAGAGAACGGAGTGTCTTAACACTATGATCTCTCTACCTGCTGTGTTACTACCTTTCATTTAGACTTTACAATATATAGCGTAACATTTTTTTTTGTTTTTCCTACATTATTATAATTATTTTTCCTCGAGGCAGAGTTCATATTAATATTTTTAGAAAGAATAATATAAGAATAGGTAGAGCGATAAAATCTATATATTTATTATAGATAAAAAATATTACCATATAATATTTAAATAATTTTCTTTTTATTTTCCAAACTAGTTAAAATCTTGTAGAATCTCAAAATAACTTCAGTATTTTTCGTTCAAATATACACTTATGCTATTTGCTCCAGTGGCAGTGCAAGCAGCAGACTGGGACCGTCTCTAGGGGATGTCTAATCTGTCCAATATTCGCTATAGCTGCCTCAGCTAGTACGGGCTATATTCTCGTGAAAATTCGTATCAATTTTTACAAAAATATTTTTAAATATTTAATACAAATGTTAGTTTTTTTTTTTAAATATATATATTTAAAAAATGGGAACTCGAACACCGTGCTTGACCTCAATCTAAAACGTATCGATATATCATTTAAGCACAATAAAATATTAAATATATAAATAAATTAATTATACACAAAATATAAAAAAAAATACGTAGAAAAAACTCTCCACAATATATTTAATAGATACCGATAGCCAAGCACGGCCAGAGTTACGGGGTCGTAGGCGTATCGTAAATCCCGTGACCGTCGTGTATCTCGGGATAGATAAGTAATCCCTTTGTTTTATATACGTGGTCTGGTCACTTAGTGGGAATAAGCGGTGGCTAATATGAAATGAGAGAGAGAGAGAGAGGACGGAGAGTAGATGGAAGTTTTCTTGTGCCAAAATTCACTATTATTCAGTTGTGAAAAATATATAGAGGCATCTTGCCGTAGAGCGTCTGACTACAGGACTATTCGGGGTTTGATTTCTACTCAGGGTAATGAATTTAATTTTTATTTAATTGCTCTGGTAATAACAAAAAGCGTGACATTAAGATTCCCTAGTTGCAGCTTACTTAAAATCTAAGATGTGCCATACAAAAATCTAAATTATTTATATCTTACTATGCGGGCAAAGCTTAGGGAAAGAGCTAGTTAATAATAGGAGAAAACCTAACAACCAGAAGAAAACCAAATACCCATTTCTAAATATCACCATACAACTATTATAATAGTATTTGATTTGAAGTGAACTCTATTATAATAGCTAGAGCAACTCATCGAGGACCAACAGTGGCAAAGGAGCGTGTTCAATTGTTTCAGTAATTGCTCTCCGTTTTAAGCTTTGTGTTAACGTTGAATAATGGTTGACGATATACTGACTGCGATGCCAGTGCCAGTGCCAATATTTATATACTTAGTATGTGATGGCATGGATAAGTTAATATATGTTGTATATTAATAATATATGTTACTCTAGCTCGAAGAAAAATATACTTTTTGCACATTAAAATAAAAAAAAAACAAACTTAAAAATAATAAGAATACAACAAGGCGGATATATCGTTTAAGCAACGAAATCTCTTCCAGGCAACCTTTGGATGTTGGACTGGTATAACAAATGTTGTTCGTGAAAAAACGGCGTTTAATTCCGCCTCCAATATACCATATCTAAATATTTGAAATTCAAGAGAGAAATTAAAAGTTATGAACATGATGGCACTGTTGGATTGTATCTTGAAGTTACTTTCATTTCGTGGTTCTGGTAAAAAAAAATGGGGCGTTGGGTCCTGTCACTTGAATTAGATGGAAGATGAGTGGAATGAGAAGAAAGAAAAGTAAGAAATGAAAATTGTAGAGTTATTGATAGTCAACTACGTTCTCTCTACTAACCAGCTAACTAGGATAATTTGGAAGATTTTGAATAGACCTAATAGTATCAAAAGTGCAATTAAATCAATGTCTTTATTAAATACAATGTAAAGGCAATTGAAAGTACTGGAGCCCCTTAACTTTAGCGCTTGTGCAATCTAGTTTTGTGATGGTGGCCAGTAACTAGGCGTTAGATTATTATATTTTCTTATACATAAAATTTTCAGTCTGTATAATGCTATGTAAAAGTGTTAATTAAATCAGCTTCACATATATACCGCAAACAGCAGGGTAAGCAGAACCCAGTGTTAAAACATTCCGTTTCCCACTTTCCGCCGAATTCTGGAGGCATTGTGTGATGAGTGACGGAACTTAACGCCGCGCTTTGCCTCGATACCACAGCAAAATATAATGTTATTATTTAAATTAATATTTCATTTCCTCGAGTAGTCATTATTAATATAAAACATCAACTATTGCCAATAAACAAATCGACATTTTATTATTATTAATATTTGAATAAATTATAATGAATACACCACGCTATTTAAAAGGCCACTATTGGTAGGCAGTGAGACGGAACTGTAGCTCGCGGGCCGGCTTTTACAGGATCGGCGGTATGAGATTGTGAGCCAATCGATTTTGCTACTTTCATTCACTATCTAACAGATGGTTTCAGGATTGGACTAAGGCTTATATAAAATAGTTATTACTTATATCTTTATTTTATTAGGCTTATAATTTCATTTAAAAAGGAGAGTTGGATTTAATCCTGCGATTTTTAGAGCTTTACACCTTTTTCAGCACAGCAGGTTAAACAGAGACAACATAGTGCTGAAACATTCAATTCTTCGCTTTCTGCTAGAAACATGGCATATTAAGTAGCTATCTATATTCCATGTATTTAGTATAGCCAAAGCGAAATAAATTACCCCTGAATGGAGATAGAACTCACAACCGTCACACGGCCTCACAACTTTCACCATTTTCATAATTCCAATTCCACCATTTGCATCATGGAATAAGCATTTAATTCCATTAATACCAATAAATTTAACGTTTTATTCGGCGCCGGCTTCACCAATAAAATTGTAGTAGAATTACGGGCGGCACGATAAGCCACATCGTAAATTCGACGTTCGGCACTCCGTACTGCCTCATTGCGCGATTGTCCGATAGATTTCAAATTTCTAATGATATTTGAGGGCTATCGATTTTTTTATCGATATTTCGAGGCCAGTCGTGGTGTAGGGGTACAAAGTGAGATTGTAAAGGCAATTGCAACGGCATGTGGAGAAAGAAGTGTTTTGACACTAAGTTCCCCCTGCCTACCTTGTTCCAGAGCGAAGCTGATAAAAATATATAATCTTTACATAGTATAAAATAAAAGTATTTCTTACCAAATGTACGTTTAGATCTTTCAAATTATGCATTTGGATTTTAATGTAGTTTTCACCAAATCGATAAAAAAAAAGGTTCATATATACAATACATCCATCTTATGTGAGCATAGGGAAAGCAGGAAAAGCCGCGAGCGTAACACTAGTTCAGTATAAAAAACTATTTTGCAAGCACGCAAAATAAACGTTATCAATAAGATTCTCAGTGGCTTATCATAAAAAACGCGGTGGCACCCCCATTCAATAACCGTAAATACAAATTTTGCTTACAGACGTAACCGACCGACGCGACGCGTAAAAGAGACCAACTCTTCATACTAAATATGAGAGCGAGAGGAATAAAAAACATATAATTTTCACGATTCATTCGTCGTTATTTACAGATGGCGTAGTGGTTGGTTGTTAAATCAGTTTGTGCCTTTATGTGGTCGGGTGTTCTTTTTTTGATAGTGAAATGTCTGGAGGTAGGTAATTTGTTTAGCAGACAGACTGACAGATTAGTCTAAATTAAAAGCAAATTAGTGTGAATATTAAATAGTGATGAAAAAAAAATATATATATTTTTAAGATAATTCCCAGCATAGGTTTATTGATAAGCTGAAATGCTAAATTAAATTGGCCAAACGTTGAATGAGTTGTGTTTTTAATATAAATTATTTATAGAAAGTAAAACTTTACGAATGCAAGAAAGAAGAATTTGAGAAAATAAGTAATTGAATTCATAATCTATTTATTATAAAAAGATAAGCACATATATATATTTTTAAATGATTATCCTTTCATAAGGAAAAAGTACTGTGTCGCCTTTGGACAACCTGCCCACACAACTTATGCTGATAGCAGCGTCAAATTATTAATTGTAATATTTCATCTGCGCGTTAGATTTCCTATTTTGAATTGGCACTATCACTGTTGCGAAAACGAAAAATTGTATATGATTAAACAGTAAAAAAGAAAAAAATCGTGGCCACAATACTGTTCTTGATTGAATTCAATAACAGAAAGTATGATAATTAACTTAAAAGACATCTTACCCTCGTAAGCATTATGAGGATGCACTGTCTGTCGTAGAAGAATTGATATTTTTTTATTGATTTAAAGTAATAAACTTTATTTTTTTTAAATATCTCCACTTTTATAAACACTCACACAAATGCACAGGTCAGCTTACACCTCGCAAGCTATACTAGTTACTGTACTACTGCAAGAAGTTTGCTCGAAAAACTACTAAATTATTATAAACATCTAAAGTCACGAACGTCGAAAAAGATTTCGTTAAAGGTCGAGTTATTTCAGTTAGTTTTCGATATCAGAACTAAATATAACGAGCGTGACTTGTGAGTGTTGGTAATAGCGATTAAGCTTCCGTGCAAGTAACTTAACTTATATATACTATTATTTCGTTCACGCTGTATCCTGCACAAAGCAGGGCAGGCAGAGCCTATTTTTAAGAGATTCCATTCCCATTGACTTTCGATCTCCACTTTCCGTCGAATTTTGGGGGCATTGAGTGGCGAAACTCAACTTCAACGGCGGCTTTTGCCTCGTTGCCAGATTGAGGAAATAAAAATATTAAATATTTCATGGCTTCAAGTGGGAATCGAACCTATACCTGTCACGTTTAGCATGCATTAAGAGCTATACAAACTTATAATATTAATTATTATATATTAAAATACGGTAATAAACGGTGACTGAATGACAGTATATTCGATGATTGTGGGTTCGATTCTCACCCGAGGCAATTAATCATTTGCTGTGTTGAGTTATGCTACTTAACACGTAATGTCTTGTAAATTGATTCCCCGTCTACCCAGCTAAACTTGGAAAAGCATGAAGCTTTATATATAAGCAAAAATATCTATGGTTAATATCAAAGAGTGAAGGCTTTTCCACACACCCTCCGATAAGAAACGTTTTGCAATTTCAAGTATGAAGTAGGTATGCAACCTTGACTCTTGACTTTTATAGAAGTTTGAGAAGCTTTTATTTTTAAACGCTTTTCCACTGACCGTTCTGTAGAAATAAGAAATTTCTCTTCTGCCTCAAAATTTATTTTATTTATTTTAGTTGAAATAGAACGTACAACGTTCGTGTGAAAATGTTATAATGGAAATAAGAATACAATCAAACAATAATAATTATAAAATAAATAACAAAACAACGAAATTTTCCTCGTATGTACAAAAAATAAGCAAAGTTAATATTTTAAACAGATAAAATAAAAGTGCTGATATTATAATACACTTTGTAAAGACTGGCGACAGATGCGAAGTCACGTTCGTCTGCGTCGCGGATGATAATTATGGCAACATTCGTTATTGGTACTATACTGTACTTAAAACGTGTTTTTTACACAGTTTTTATACGTAAGCTTAATAAATATTAAATATAATGTATATATTTTTACTTTAAATGCGACAATTTTTTTAATTTATTATTTATTTTTTGAATTTAAATAGAAGGTTCTGTACATCAAAAAGTATATTGAGTTTGTATAGTCCAAGCTACGACTTCGCGTTTGGTTCTAGTAAGGCAAACAGGAAAAAACTAGTGTCGAGACACTCTGCTCTTCATTTTCAGACAGACTCGACTCAAACTCAACATGGCATGTTGAGCTGCGGACTCCAAGGAAACGGAAGCTCTGTTTCTTTCCATCCCGGCACGATGCTCCTCAGAAAGTTTCTAACTCCTAAATTCTAATAACATTGGCAGTCCATATAATATAATTATTTTGTTTTGAATTTGATAAGAAAAAACGTATTTAAGTCCACCGTTTTTTAATTTCCTTTTCGTAACGTTTTTATTTCGGACTTCAAACGATTCATATCTTTGAATGACGTCTACTCAGATCGGCAGCCATTTTAATATTACTGACGGAAAATTACATTAAGGAACGTCAATTGCAGATATTTTTCAAATATAATAAATTATTAATAAAAACATGTTTCAACGAGTTCTTTGAAACAATTTATATTAATTTCATAAAAGTACACATTTTTTGAACGCAGCGTAGAAAAAAAGAAAAAAAGCATATGTTTACTTACGAGTATATTATTATTTATACGTATAAGAAGGCCTTTGCCTTCTTACTCTACGCTTTATAGTGTCAAGACATTCCGTTCCTCTCTTACCGCCTAAATTCAAGACATTATGTGTTAGCGTCAGTGAATAGTCCTGTCTGTATTACATTGAGGCCAGTCGTAGCGCAGGGGCACAGGACACAGATACAATATTTAATATTTTCTCTTCCTCGCTCTGCTAATGAGGCAAACTTCTGCGTTAGATCAGGTTAGCCCACCTTTCAATACGCAATGCCTCTAGAATTCGGTGGAAAGTGGGGAACGGAAAACGGCATATTTTGACACTGACTATCTGCTATGTGCTTTAAAATATACAAATGCTATTCACAAAACATATTTAAATGATTGCATTCATATTCAAATAGCCTACCACTTATATCGATATTAGTATTATTTAGTACAATTTATGTCATTAGCCGTTCGTCACACGCATCGGTGCGTGCATCTAACCTGTCATTAACATTGGTAACCGCATTGTTAGCTATATACTAACTGTTGGTATAAATCAGCCTAGATAGAATCTAGACTGAAATAGAATAACCTAGAATTTAAGGCAAAAACTCTATAACTCTACAGTCAACCTGGTAGGCGGATGGAACCTGGAAACATATTGTTAAGAGACTCCGTCCCCATTAAGACACTTCCGTTTCTTCCGTTCCGAATTCTGGTTGCGTTGCGTGTTGTTTGGCGGAACTGAACGCCGTACTCTGCCTCTTGTATTATCCTAATAAATCACAAGTATATACGTACTTATATATGAATCAATAGATGTCTGTTATTAACAGCTTGTCATTGTTTGCTTGGTAAACTGCAAGCAGGGGAGTGTGAAATACGACGATGCGTTCATCGATGCTGTTAACGAATATTGGGGTTAGTTTGAAAGAGTTATTGTAATCGTACAATAATTTCGTATTTATTAGATTTTTGGAGAAATTAAATACTAAATACTACTTAATTGTGGTAAATAAAAAAACATAAATAAATAAAGAGTCTAGCCTGATAAGCATGGGAAAGCTGCACTGGCTTTTAATTATTTTTTTAATATGATTATATTGCTTTTTATCTGAAAAAGCGACACACCAGTTTTTGTCTCTAACCCTTTCATTTAAGGGAGTTATTTAGGGTAACAACCCTGAACGTTAAAGTTTATTTTCTCGGTATTTATTAAAAATATCTTAATGAAATTTAAAATTGACATGGTTATCTATAAGCTTACTATTATATTTATTTTTCAGAATTTTTGAAACATTATAAATTGTAAAAAATTAAAGTATATTTTTTGAGAGCGCTTTTAGATTGTAAATAATCACCATGAGATACTGTCTGGGGCTATATATATAAATATACCGTCAAACAAAAAAAACCATTATTTCCTATTATTAGCTAATAATAAACATTAGCAAAAGATAATTCCTGAGCTTATCCGGCTTCCCTTATAGCATAGCAATGGACGTTGACTTTCTGGAGCATAAATAATTATGCGAAGTGATGTAACTCAATACATTCCGTAACTTTGTAATGTGATCGTCGCAAACGTCTTATCGTATTAGGGGTAGTGGGTAAGTAGTTTCTTTTAGTTTAAGTTTGTATAGTATTTTTATGTATATATATTTAAATAACCATTTTAAAATGTTATATATATATATATTTTACTTTTCTATTATAAAAATTATAACAAAAGTTTGTTATCAGTGCTAAATATTTTTGAATAGTATGTAGCTTTTTTCATGTCTTCTATGAATATCTTAAATGTAACACATTTTATTTATTTATTCCTTTATTTAGCAAAGGCAAGTAGACCCGCACGGATCACGCTCGACGACACGGCGCGCGACGTGACGGGGCAGTGCCGACAACCTTTAATGCGCTTACACTATACACTTACAACTTAGGGCTTAAATTAAACTCATAATTTTGTTTGATTTTATGATCGAGTGATAATATTATGTTGGAAAACTTGTATGTTATTGTTATAGCTTCAATATTAATCGTCTCATATTGTGTACAAACTATAGCAAGTCAGCCAATAAAGTGAAAACTAAGCGCGACGGTCGTGGATTCGATTCCCAATCAGACAAGGAAATATATAGATTTTCTTGCTCTGGTATAAAGACATAGCAAGGCGTTAAGTTCCGCCACTTAACATCTCATATCTCAAAAACACACATACTCCTAGCAACGATCTATTACAATACAACTTGTTTCAGGTTGTACATATCTATGTAAAATGATGAAAATGAAATATGTTAATTAAAAATGGTTAGTATTTTATCAAGTTTGCTTGAATTTTAGAAAAAAAATAATGTCTCTATATTTTTGGTAGAATAATATATCGGTTCAATAACTTTATGATAAAGCTTGATTGCATGCCAACTTGTGAAATAATTTCACATTCTTTTTTACAATATTTGATAGGAACACAGGCTTACCTTTACAAATTATAAAATCCACAAATACCTATATTTAATTTAAAATAATAATCTTAAATACATTTCCCTAAAGTTTTCCTATTCATTTCTATCAAAACATTTATAAAGGAAAACTGTTTTTAAGTAAAAAAAATCCAATATGCGTTTCTTTAACATTAAACAGTAGACGATTTAAAATTCCCGACGTGCAATCACCATCAAACGGCAACTTGATCAAAATCGACGAAACATTCGAAAGAAAGGAGGCGAAAATAATTATTTGCAATTCCTGTTTTTGACAGCAAAGAAAGATTTCAGAATAAATCCAACTGTACATTAAAAATAAATAAGGGCACCGACTGTGTTTGTCCGGCTTTTAGTGTCACTTCTGTTTTTGATAGATCTTTTTTTGCATGGGAATTTATGGGGGTTACTAGCGACCCAAACGCTTCGCCCGCATAAAATTATTGTTATATTATAGCCAAATTATACAAAATTCTCATATAAATTGTAGCCTATGTGTTATTCTGATATATATTATTGTTAAATTTCATCCATATCTGTTCAGTAATTCTTGAAGTGGAACGAAAAGAAAACCCAAGGATATAGGTACATTAGAATATCCAAGGATATTCTCACAAACTAACAAATTTATAATGTTGGTAAGATTCCTACAGATCTTATGAGGTTTAATCCTTTATTTTTGGATAACTTATACCCCAACTTATGACAACTAGTCTAAAACAGACAAAACAAACACGTTTCTAAGATAAAAACTTCGACTAGCGAACTTTGCTGTTGAATAAAAGTGTTTTGAAAAAAACATTCTTATCTCACCGCACCATATGAAATGCTGTAGTGCAAAATAAGAAACAAATGGCTTACGAAGACTTTTCGAACTTACATTTTTACTCTGACAAGTAAGCCTAAGTTATAAAACTGCTAAGACCAACTTTTACTATTAAATTTTTTTTACCAATGTAGTGATAAGAAACTTAGTTTTTTTCTTTTGTATATAGTTTTTCTTTACGTTTTATCCTGTATACAGTAGCTTAAATAGAGAGAACCTAGTGTCAAAATTCTCCGATATCCCGATATTCCAGATATTATGTGTTCTCTAGCGATCTTCAAACTTGCATATTAAAACAATAAAAAACAATTACCATCATAAACACTAGAACGATAATAGATATCAACAAAACTATGTCAACTACTAAAGTCTATGAAACGATAAGGTCACAAAATATCACCCGATATAGTAAAAATGTCATTTTTATCAAAAGGTTCACATTAGCATGTAGACGACGTGACGCGTCGCAGTGTCCCCGAAACTCTGCTAAACTGATTTAAATTTTCCATAGAATATAATAGCTCAACCGTTGTACCAACAGAGATAACGTATAATTTATTATCACCATTTTAAACTCTTTCTCTTATTTAAACGAGAGTAATTGTCGTGTTTCTCTATTCTTTGTTTCAAAGGGTCTGAGTAACATTTCAGAATGATATTCTGAATAGATTTTTTAATGAAAGATTAGCTTGTTCGTTCGTTGGCAATGTAGGTCGCGGGAAACGTTGGTTGTTGATTACGAGATGCTTTTGATGCTTTTTTTACGTTCATGTCGACAATGTTGAAATACAAATATTGTTCTAGTACTCTTGAAGTTATTTTTTTCTTGATATTCATTCTTTTTTATGTTTTTATGTAGACAAGGCAAATATGAAGATGATTCTTAGCGTATTTTGATTTAGTTCTAGGTACAATTATAAGGGGTTCCTGATTTTTAATTCTGTTTACTTCAATTATAACGTCACACAGTAGTTTAATACATAAACTTATAAATAAGCAAGAAAATTGTATTTTCAACCTTCCTATGTAAGAAGACCATCGTCCACTATAAGAAGACCAGCTCTTGGCTGTAAATGCGAGATCTTTCGGAGGAATATATTATTTTTGATTTCCCTGCTATTTAACACATTATATTTTCAGACGTAAAGTGACGAGCGGAGTGCCTTGATCCTAAGTTATCCATCATAATGGCTATATAACGGATGCAGATTGCAGCAGCAGATTTTAGCACTCTTTTGCACGCTTTATCCCGCAAACATGCAGACAAATTAGTAAACATGCTCGAATTTTAACCATTTTACAATTATTTTCTATTGACTAGTTCTACAAACCAGAAAATATAGTAAGGAATACCATCTTAAGCATACTCATAATTTTGCCATACGTCAACAGCATCGCACTGCGTTAGGAGGTTTATATCAAATATTTATTCAGCGGCCATAATGGGGCATTAATCTTACGCTAAGTGCCTCTCGTCGTGACGTGCCCACGGTTTGCTTTTTTGCCTCTACTAAATCCACATTCATATCATTAGAGTGGAAATAAGCAAATATTATGGTTGTTAGGTTTTTTTTATGAAGGACCTAGGTTCTGGTTAGTTATGAGTAAGTATAAAATTTCTATTTTGCTATTTTGTTCAGCATCACGCTGTATCCCGTATAGCAGGGTTAGCAGAGGGAACATAGTGTTAAGATACTCCGTTCCCCATTTCCCGCAGAATTCTGGACTTTCAATCAAACACTCATCTATTAGTTATTAGTATAGATTTAAATTTTTTTATTAATTATAGTTGAATAAAAAGGTTCCAAAGGTTCCAAAGGTTCTATTACTAAATTAAATAAATTACTACATCCTCCCCTATGAATGATAAAACAAAATACGAAATAAGACACTATAAGGCTATATTTCTATAGTTTTACGAATACCAATACACATAAATCAATGGTGTCACGAGAACCGCGTGTAGTCTGCGTTTTATGGAAGTATGGTGTGACGCCGCATAAAACGAAAATTACCTATTGATTTTATGGTTTTTACATGGTTTTGACGGAGCTTGGAACTTCCTTTTCGTCTATGGAAATTTCGTGATCGCTTCTTCGGGAAATAACGTTTTAGCTGTCGATTTTATTGTTGAATTGGTATTTTATATACGATAACTTCAATATTTATGGAGGCCGTCATAGCGGAGTGGCACAGTGTCTGATTTGAAACGTGAAGGTATCGGGTTTGATGTCAATATCTTTAAAATTGAGGCGGAAAGTGAAGAATAGAGTGTCTTAACACTAGGTTCCCTCTGCCTATCCTACTGTGTGCGGGATAAAGCGTGAAGCTGAATAATTATTCCCGGCCATGCCCCGTATATAACATGATGGCCACATCTATCATTTGAACAAACAATATGAAAATATTACGTTTACATTTAAAATTAGCTTTTGTCTACCATTAATATATTTGTGGTGATAACAAAAATCAGTTGAATACCTTTTTAAAAAAACATTTAATCTTTGAAGGTAGCAAAACTGTCCGAATTGTTATACGTTATTTCTAAATATATATTTTTTTTGAAGTGTAGAAAATAAACTCTAAAACAGTTTCAAAATGTTAAAAACGTCATCGTTCGACTGCATACTACAATCTAGTTAAGTCGGAACAGAAATTTGGAGAGCAGAGTGTCCGAGCACTTCACTCTGCGTAATAGAGCGTGAAGCTGAAAAAAAAATTATAGCGCATTATCACAAAATTGTACAACTTTCTCTAATAAATGAAATGTTATTCGTTATTTTGAATCATTAAAAACCTCAAAGGGACTCTAATAGTAAATACAGTATAAAGTCCACTTTAATCAGAGTTGCTATGGTGCAGGGCATTCGTGTATTAATTTACCTTTACCGCCTTTGAGTGTACTGTTCCCGATTTCACTCTTTATTGCCCTTTCATTGAACACCGTGGAAATTGTGTTTGTTTTCATTTAAAATATTAATATGTGAAAATATATATTTTTTTAATAATCGTAATGGTTGAAGGTTCGAGTAAACACGATGTATCAATTTATGTATCACTTACTGGGCACTTATTAGGCGAGGGAACCTAGTATTGAGACACTCAGTTCCCAATAAAACACTTTCGTTATCCATTTTCCGCTGAATTTTCGAGGCATTTTATTGAGAGGTTTAATATAACGTCGTGCTTTGTCTCGTTACAAGAGGAAATGGAAATATAAAAAAAAATACTTTTCCTTCAAAATGGGTTATTATTATTTTTGTGCTCTCTGTTAAGATTTTGAAAATGTTGTAGTGAGTAACTGGTTACTGGTTTTAAGACTAAGTTCCCAGGTTCCCTCTGCCTACCCCTATGTACGGAATACAGCGTAAAGCTAAAAAAAATATTCTCAGAATTTTAACTTAAAACTATATTATATTAATCATAATTTAAATCGAAGCGACGACCTCCTACGAAGCATGTTTCTCTAAATCGACTGGGCATAGCTATACAAGATTTATCACGCACAATATGATTTACAACGTACGATTTATAGGTTAATAAATCAAACACGGCGGAGTAGATTTGGAACAATGGTTGATGATATAAAAATATTTAACGTGCGGTCACTTTTCACTGGTTGTCTGGACTTTAGAGGCATATCGAATGACTTGCGAAATTAAATTAGAGTTTTTATGAGTTGGACGTTTTTTATTTATATTTTTAAAGTTGTTGGTATTGTATTTCTGACTAAAATTATTATGTGGATATGTGAGTAAGGAAGGAATTTTACCGTCCCCGCTATGTAGAAAATAATAGTAATAATATATAATTATTACTATTATTTTCTACAATAAACATGTAAATCTTTGCAATATTAAGATTTTCATTTCAAAAACAGATTGTCCTACAGATTACATGAAACAAAACTGTTAGTTTTGATCCCACCAGCACTTTAGTGCCGAAATCTAAGAAACAGCTATAAAGAACAAAAATGAGAGAGAAAAATAAATTTCCCTTTTCTAATCTCAAGTACCAAGCAAAAGCTCCATTTCACACTAATTGGGTTCGCTAAAAGCTCTCTCGAAAAACTTGTTATAAATGACCTCTTTGTAGACAATTGTTATATTTTATTTTATTTTGCCAGTGATGTTAGATCGAGTGTAATAAATTACAGTAGAATCTTTTTATGTAGTGTCTTATTTTAGGTGAATCATTAGAATAGTCAATAATTTCGTTATTTCCGCGTGGTCACAACGTCCGACTAATCGCGGCGGTTGCGGGTTCGATTCCCAATCAGTGGAATGAGTTGTTTTTACGTGCTAATTGTGTAAGAAAACAAAGCATTATATTGACAACTTAACATGCAATGTGTGGATATATGCGGGATATAGCGTGATGTAAAAAAAATAAGTAAATATTGCTATCACTGAGAGGAGAAAATAGTAACGGCATGTTCTTCTTCTCCGTTATTTAATCATTTTCCGGGATAGACACAAAGAACTTAGTGTTAAGACATTCCATTTTATCAAACTCTCATATATAATTATACAATAAATATATCCACATTTTGCCTAAGTATTCCAGATGCACAATCCCGAAGATAGATGAGCCTCGGTCGCACATTTTAATTATTTTTTCGAAAGCCCAGCCGTTATAGCGTAAAACGAATTGATGCACCCTGAGTAATTACCATCATTACAGCTAGTAAGAGCAAAACCTTAATGGTACCGACTTTGTCGGCAACGTTTAATATCTTTATAGTGTTTTGTTTGTGAATAAAAATGCTATAATTGGTTGGTTCATATAAATATACAATAAAGGAGAAGTAAACAAAACTGAGGTAAAATCTCTTTTACGTTTACAATTTAATAAAATAATGTTTTATAGCTTCACAGTGTGTTCCGTAACAGGGTAGGCAAAGTGAACTGAGTGTTTTAACACTACGCTCCTTCTGTTTTCCTTGCTTTGTGCGGGATACAGCGTGAAGCTGATGTATCAAATAATAATTACTCGAATAAGATTAGAACAGACAACCATCGCACTTAGATACATTGAATTTTATAATTTATTCTTTATAATTAGAGAAATTGCTCCAAAAAATAAATTTTCCAATATATTTAACGTATCTACCATTTTTCATTAAGGCGGCCCTAGTTAATGGCGATCGGTGATCGTCTAGACAGTAATGTCTTAGGCGCGACGCGCACCTAACCAAAGATTAGCATTTCATTCGTTATGGGATTTCTTTTCATTAAGCAAATTAAAACGACTTTTTTATTATGGAAAAAGTTTCTTGGTGAGAAAATATTGAAGAATTAACGATTTAATATATTAGCTGCTAGTTCGGCATATTTTCTTAGATTACAGTAACCATCAAAATATCTATTTTTCTATAATTTCTTTTAGTTTTAAGTTGTATCCCATATGTAGCAGGGTTAGCAGAGGGAGCCTAGTGGTAAGACACTTTGCTCCCACTTTTCGCTGAATTCTGGAGGCATTACGTGTTGAGTGGTGGATCTCAACGCCGCTCTTTGCCTCTACACTAGAGCGAGAGAAGATGAAGAAAATATGTTAGATCTACATAAATTTCAGCACAATACCCACTATAAAATAAGTATTAAAAAAACCAATCGTAATAGTTCATTACAGTCAGTCAATAACATAGAAACTCATAATTAAAAACAGCATTTCCCTATAAACAAATGTAATCATTTTAATACAGTAAGTATTTCATTTAGATATTTATAGCCCTATAGGGCGAGGCTCGAGAAGTAATAAATAATGGAAAAATTTAACGAATTCTATATATCTGACGATCTTAATTAGGTGGCCAAGTAATTATAAAACGTTGTACGGATTTCGCGATAATTAGCTAACTCAAATGTTTTCGGTTTCGGGGGTTAAGAAAGGGAGGTTAGAATATATATGACTTTATTATGAAAAACATGGATATTGCATTTTGTAGCGTAATATTTTACGTAGTGTTGTTATGTCATAAAAATAAACGAATGGTTTCAGGTTTGTTATTATTTTTATTTATATTATTAATATGAATTATCTCCTTTAATACATCCCCAATGTGGGGACCTGAAGTGTCTTAATGGCAATGGACTGTCTTAACACTAGGTTCCTAGGTTCCATCTGTCTACTCTCCTGTGTGTGGGAAACAGCTTGAAGCTAAAGAAAGAAACAAGAGTAATCTCTCTCTCTCCATTCCCTCTGCCATTGTTTTTTAAAGAAAACAAAGTTATTATCCTCTTCACATGAAGTTTAAGTCGATAGTTGACCATAAAAATAACACTACAAAATTCATAATTTATTTAGGCTTACTAATCTATTTTTAAATATTATTTAAACAATAACTTACATATTACATACATACACTTTGTTAAAATATTTCACAAAGCTCAGCCTTGTAAAGTTAACCACGACTCGAAGATTTAAATTAAAAAAGCTACTCGTGCGTTCTAAGTTGGCATGCACGTGACCGTATTCTAAAGTAAGCTTCCCTTTGCAAAGTATTGAAAAAGGAAATCAAAATGTGAGAGTCTTTCAAAGAAGATCGTTTTAAAATTTGTTTCTTAACATATACATGTATTTTGAATTGCATAAAGAAAGTAGTATTCACATTTTAGAATTTTTAATTTTTAGAATTATTAAGAAACAAAAATGTTATTTTATAATACGTATAATATGTTAAAAATATTAAATAAATAGTATTCTCCCTCGCCAAATAATAATTCTAAGCAATAAACTTTGGGAAGCGAAAATTCGTAAAAATCTCCCTATAAAGCTATAAACAACACAAATATGATGTAACTAGCGTATAAGAATTTCGATGTGGCTTGATAAGAACGTATAGTTTAATAGTCCAAACGTTTGGGTGGTTTCCAAGACATGTGAGTACAGATCCTTCTATGTTAATTAATTTATATGTTACTCAAATAAACTTACTTATTCAAATAAAAGGCAATTAATAATGTTATATTTCATCCATTACACAAAAAAAAAATTCTCAGCGGGATAATTGGTATCTAAGTCGCGTCTGTCTGTTTTATCCCGGAGCTACGTTTTACATTGATGCTAATGCTAGGTCTGGGCTTCCTTATACCTTGTTTTCAAGAAAATTATAGTTCAAAAAAGTAATGATAGCTTGTACTGAGATACTAAATGGTGTAAAATTCAAAATTGTGAACGTATCGTACGTATGCGTTAATGTCTTTTAGAGTATTTTTTCTTTTCAATGAATTAGAAAAAAAAAAACAAAAGTTTGTATAATATATGAAGGAACGTCTGGGCCACTTTAAATCAAATAACTAATATCAAAATCAAATATTTTTAAAAAAACTATTCAGCTATATTCAAAGAGTTTACACGATTTATGTTTTCTCAATACATGAAAAGTAGAAAGATAAGGCCTTCGTGCTCGATGGTCCATATGATGGACAGATCTGATAAAGTCCTGCATTGCCTGTTTGTTCCATTAACGACAGCGCTACTAAAAATAGGGACAGATAGAGAAATCTTGCAATCTCGTTTTCAAATGTAAGAAATAGTTCTTGATCACGACCACTCCAACAAGAGTATACGAATAATATTAAAAAAAATTTTTTTATGTATTATATACGGCCTGTATTGTTGACAATGGTTGTGGGTTCAATTCCTACCTGATATTTATATTTAATTTATTTTCATTTCTTCGTTCTGGTAAACCGAGAATTCCGAAAGTCAACGCACAATGTCTCGAAATTGGGACAGTAAGGAGAGAACGGAGTGTTTTAACATTAGGTTCTTTTATAGTTGCTATTCAGAAAAAGCTTGAGACTGCCGAAATAATAAAAAATATTCATAAAGTTATTTTAAAAGATTGTCAAAAAAGAAGTGCCAATACTGTTGGTACGAGTATAACCGCATGCAAGTAGAGTGCGAAGTGTTCGCAGAACAAAAGCCAATTATTTCTTGAAGTTTAAAGAATTTATGGTTTGGAAGCTCAGAACAAAAGGATGTTATAAAAATAAGTTATTTTATATATTTTAATTTGAAATAAATCCTCACTTCTGTCTGTGTGAATAGACTGTGTAAACCGGAATCGTCGGAATATCTTAAACGGTTATTATAACTTATTTACACTGTTACCTAACACTTTCTTGAAATATTTAAAAGAAGATTTTCTCCTGGCAAATGGTCACTAACTTAAAAAACTTAATAAATAATCTTTGGATATTATATATATTTGGATATCATATTTTAAAAATCTCCCTATAGAGATGCAATGTAAAAAAGTTGCAACAAGCGTATGGTCGTTGGGTTTCATCAGCCAGAAGGCAATCTCTCTAAATCATCGAAAATTGTAGAATCTTTTTTCTACATCACCAAAATAAATCTGGATTGTGAAAAAAAATAAAACTTTTAAAGTTTTAAAATATAATCCAGCTGTAAACGGTCATGCCCTCGTCAAACCCAGCAACGTTTGTAACAAAACGTCAACAGCGTTCCCTTCGCACCGACAAATACAATTAGAACAAAATTCAGTTACTAGCACAAGCCAATTCGAGTTGCCTCGTTACGTCACACGTCTGACGTACTAATCCTACAGTGCTGTTGAATTTTCATATTATGACAGTTATTTTTGGTCTTCGTTTTTTGGAGCTTAAATTGCATTGCAATTTAACTGGAACGTTAGTGTTACTGAAGACAGTGTGGGTTCAATCTTTTTAGGAAGAATGTTGATTTTAATTGTAAGCGCCAGGGGCGTTATATTGGATAGAGTGGTGTAAGGTGCAGCACTGAATTCTGTTACCTACAAATTACAGTGGGGTTTAGAATTAAATATGAACTCTAATCGGGAAAAATGTAGAGAGTTAGAAAAAATATTACTAGACTAAAATATTAACCCTAGGTTCCCTCTGCCTACCTTGCTATGTGCGGGATACAGCGTGAAGCTGATTTAATTTAATTTTTGATTTTAAAATATTCAATGTTTGAATAGGCAAAAATGATATTTTAATGTCACCATTCTGCTGACACTACGAAATCCGGGAAATGATAATAATATAAAATATTATATTTACCTTTTCTGTACCCCAATTCAGATGCAAATACAAGTAAGCAAAATACCAGTTATTGTTAAAAATCACGCTCACCAGGACCAATTGCTGTAGGGTAAGAGGGTAAATTTTAATGAGGTGCAAGGGTTACCTGCCTAATGCGTCGGGTAAATGTTGACTCTGACTACAATCCTGATTATCGCTCGTTGTTTGATCAGCATTGTTCAGAGAGCTTGCTCGGGCAAATGTACATACTTGTCTTTGTATATTAGCTTGGTGTCTTATGTAAGATTTTGCTTTAGATATTCATATTTTATACAGAAATTGATGTAGCTTTCCATAGATATAGAAATCCATCTTTAAGGATGGATTATGATGAAATTGTAGTAAAAAATAACTTAACTATATCAGTAAGTACTAAAGAAACATTTTTTTATAGATTAATGATGTCCCATCTATTAATCTTTTAAATTTTTAAAA
>HE670998.1:39730-52008 GCA_000313835.2 Heliconius melpomene melpomene
CTAAAAAAATTTAAAAACAATGCTTCGATTGAGAACTGAATCATCAACAATAATATTAGGACAATCCATTCATCCATCCAACAGCCTTTCAACGTCCACTGTTGGACATAGGCCTCCCCTAATTCTCGCCACTCCGTCTGGTCCTGCGCCCTTTGAATCCAGCGGATTCCCGCTGTCTTTTTAAGGTCGTCGGTCCACCTGGTTGGAGGGCGGCCTGTGCTCCTTAGGACAATATTAATGAAACATTTTTTTCTCTCTATGAGGTAAGCATACCTTCAGCAATGGACGGCAATAGGCTAAAAAAACGTACGTCGACGAGGTCACATTTACACAATCGATACACTAAAGCAAAAACGCTCCAACAATGCAACATACACCACAAGTTATTAAGAAAAGATGGTATGTTCAAATTCACGCCACCACAAACCGATTTAGTTAAAGTCCACAAAAGGCTTTAACCCTTTAAATGCTAATGGGATTCTATAGACCCCCAATGAATGGGTATATATTGTACTCGTATAACGTTACTAGCGAATAGCGATAGGTACATTTGTTTGGTACGTTACTAAAGATTAAGATATGGCTGTAATGGTTTTGATGTGTATACGTATTTAAGTTCATTACAAATCACGTTGAAATATTCATAATGCTGTTAGCTCAATGCTTTGGAGATTTGCTTTGCAATTTCAATGTGGTTATAAGTTGAGACTGCTATGTGTAATATGGTTAATGTATTTATGTATTTGGATTTTAGTAATTATTATTAAGGAACAATATTGCCCTTATGAAGTGTTAGTTATGCGAGAGCGTGATCACTTTGTTTGTTATAAAAGGTATATAAATACATCACCATCTCGATAACAATCATGAAACGTTAAGACATTTTGTTTCTACTTTTCATGTAATTTTCTAGATATATTGGAATTCTATAATTTAAATATATTATTTCTTTCAAACGGTAATCGAACCCACCACCATCAAATTTACAGATCCTGTCTCACGGCGTCGCGACGGTTTCATTACATAACCTTACTTCTGCTTATGTGTGTTAAGCGTCAGTCATGCAAATATTCAAATTGAATGGACATTCTGCCCCACATTGGAGTTTGTGTATTCAGTAACTAATACCGCGATAAGAGTGTTTCGAGTAGGCATATGCTATTGAAGTGGTAATTTCTGTTTTTATGCAAACTCAGTGTGTGTTTGGGAGGGTTTTTCATTAAATTGTTTTACCTAATGTCACGAATATACCTATAGGTAAAACAGACTATAAAAATCGATGATGATTTATCCTTTCTTAGGTATTTTAAGATATATAATAGTCTTTTTCTTAGGTATTTTAAGATATATAATAGTAACTACTGAAAATACCTTCTGTAATATTGTAATAGAAACTGTAATAGTAGGTATTTAGGTAAAGTAAAATAACCATTTGTTTTTTTTTATTTTGGGACTGTTGTAGTACAATTGTCATTCGGTAAATATAATTTCACGACCAGTTTTCGTAGGTAAAATACACTTTTGATCGTCACTCAACACGTAGTGTCTTGAATTAGGAAAGTGAATAACGAAGTGTCCTAACACTAGCTACCCTGCATGATACAGTGTGATACTAAAATAAAATATTTTTTTAACATAAATATTACGTTGTAGGCAGACACCATCGGCATTGCTCGAATATGAGCCAGACTAGACCGAACAGAACTGTTTATTTTGGTTCCCGTTCAATTCGCGTGGAATTCGACTAGTTTCAAATATATTTATCATTTCGAGCGCTTTTGAAGCGGCTTCGTTGAGCAAAACCTACCAAATTGTTTATCCACTAGAAATGTGATAAATTTTTTTTATATTGTGAAATGGTTTGACAAACGAAAGTGTTGAAATAGAGTTATTTTGTGAAGTGAACGTTATTTAGTTACATTGATAGAATGAGTAGCGAAATAATGGAAAAAGAACTATGGAGCAAGATGGCAAGTGGCAAATGGCAGGGGAAAACCTTCAAGAAGACATTATAGATGATACTAGAAGTTATGTAAAGAGCATGAGTCTTCCTCAGAGGTCACGTATTTGAGGCTTGATGACAATGGAAGAAGCAAAAGAGGTATGCAGATTTCATAGCGTTTGGCGTTGCATTCTCTCTACAAAACCAAACAAAATGAAACTTAACAAAACTCGAACTTAACAAAAGTTCTTAATTTTTACATCTTTCTTTCGTCTTCTATTTTATTATATGTAGAAGTTTTTTAAAGGCATTTTCGTACAGTATGATATCGAAATCGGAGTATTTCTTTAATGTAAACCTACTACCTAGGTGTAGTTACAAAATGAATTAGATTTAACAAAAGTGTAGTAAAAATAATTGTACTATAATAAACATAGCCCGTTATTTCTAGTACGAATTTGAAATACGTTAATTAGTCCCACATATACGAAGCAAGATTAAGTTACACACAGACAACTGTATCATTTAATTTACCATAGCTACATACAAATACATACAAGTACAGTACAAACCCGCAAAATGGTTCAAATATCAGGTACTACCTTTAATATTTGAATAGCGGATTCCCTTCGCAAATAATTACCCAAATTAGGGGAGAGTTTTACGCACACATAAATAAATTATGAACACACATTTTCACCTGATGCATAGAGATAATATTCACAGGGAAATAGCTCTTAAGATTTATAGTCTAAGAATGAAAATTGCGTATCTATAACAAGAGTATAGAAAGTTCTAAAGTATATAAGTTGTAAGATACAAGTTTAGATTAACCGTCAAATATTCATAAAGGATAATAATGTTTGCCGATGCGATGGCTTGATGGGACGTGTTCCTTGGTGCTCGTAAATTAATTTAATAAGGTAAGTTTGTGTTGAAATTCTTTGGTAACATATTTTATTTCAATAGAAATGAGATATGCTTTAACATGGACAAATTACTGAAATTGGGTGGAAAGTAGAGAACGGACGGTGTTCTAAGATTAGGCTCTCTCTGCCTACCCTGCTATATGTGGGATACAGCGTGAAGTTGTTTGCTAGGATTAATATATTTTTTATAGTTAGCAATGTTAAAATTAAAGCGTTTTGTAAATAAGTAAAACAAGAATGAATAGAGATCGAACAATATTACAACTGGATCTCTCTGTGTACCCAAGATATTTGAAACGTCAGTAGCATAAGGTTTGGCCGTAAACGTGACTTGTGGTAATGTAACGATTCCCGCAATCCCCGTTCTGGTAACATAACAAAGCGCGTAGATGAGTTTCACTATTTAACACGCTACGCAAAGTGGACAACGGAATGTCTTAACGTCGCGCGTCGTCTTGATGTCTTCTCGTATTTCCTACCCTGCTATATAATCTAAAAAAAACCTGCTATATAATCTAAAAAAAACTAAATCATAAACGGAGTTAATGTTAAAAAAACATTTTCCAGGTGGGGCGGAATTACCGTTTAAACATTGGGTCCTTCATTTTAATCTCCATACGATAATCGAAGGGTGTGCGACATCTGCGTTGAATCTGCATAAGTTTAGTTTGCGCAATTTGAGCGCACGCTTTTGAATTTATATAAAATGCTATATTATACAGGTGGCTTTTTTTTAGTAAAATGTTATATTTTATAGATTAAAATAAAAATAAATAGATAGTAACAAATATATTGTATTTATAGAAAATACTATTAAGATATTATGCATATTTTAAAAATAAACTTAAACAAATTCTAAAATCAAAATTATTTAATAGTTACAAGAGTAAACGTAAGCTCTTTTGTATTTTTAGCAAAATAAACTCTTAAATTTTTGTGTTTTTTCCCACATCTAGAGCGTTTTACATAGCAGAATCAAAATCTATATTTATATATTTCAAGGCCAGAGTTTGTATTCACAACCATTAGTTACCATGCCAATTTAACCACAAACTCATCAAAGGAACTAAAATAAAAAAATACCATTGGAGTTTACAAAGACAGAAAAAAGAAAACACACTAAAGCCATACAAGTAACCAAATTACCAGTCACCTGTATGAAAAAACAGGCAGACACCATGAAAATAGTGAAAATAAACTAAAAAAGAGCACCATGTACACGGTTCCCTGTTGCAGTCCCCTATTATTATGAGTTTTCCCGAATTTTCCCCATTTTCATTAGGGGGTTGAGTTTTAGTGAGTTACACAAACAATGAGAAGGGTGTAAAAAGCAACAAGCTGCAAGGTGCAGCAGGCTTATACAACATTTTATAACCTCCTGTATATGTAGATTGTAGGTGTTTACGATTCGTTTTGATAATAATGAAATTGGTAAATTGAATTTAATTTAATATTTTTGTAACTTTCGTATTAGTCGTTAATTATTAATAACAAAGGGCTACTACTTATGTTACTGAACTCTTTTAAGGTTTTTTATCCACAGTGTATCCCGTGCATAGTGAGGTAGACAGGAGGTATCTATTGTTAAGACATTTCTTATTAGGACACTTTCCCATATTCGGCTAAATTCTTGAGGCATTCCGTGTTGAGTGGAGGAGCTCAACGCCGCGCTTTGCCTCGTTACCAGAGAGAGAAAATGAAAATATTAAATATTTTATTTCCCCGAGTGCCCCTGCATCACGACAGTATAATAACTACACTCTTAATAAGTAAGTATATGTATAGATTAGGATAAAACATTTAAAATAAAGCCTTTTACAAAGAGGAGTCATTAAGAAAGCAATAATATTTAATATATTTTGTAAAGTACAAAGAGATGTAAATGTGTTTACTTTTCAAACTCCGTCTAATTTGCATCTAACAATATTGAAAGTGCCATAAACAGGGTGTTTCGTTTGTAAATGCCTTATTTAACTAGTGGATCCATGAAATATTTAATTATGGTACAAATAATATATTTTTTATGCAGAATTTTATTTTAAATACACAAATAAATTTACAGAAATTAAATTCCAGTTAGTTGATGATAGTTAGCTGTATGTCAATCTAATATAATAAAAGAAAATATAGAGGCCGTCATGTGAGTGGGTAAACTTCCCACTCAATGGGATGGATTATTTACAAAAAAAAATTAAATTAAAAAAAATAATATTTCGCTATAGAACCACTGCGCCATAGAGTTTTAATAACCATTACTCCGTTGTGCGTCCAGAATGTAAATAAAAAAGTGTTTTACGCTAAGTGTTTCAAACTTTTGTAAAGTCTCAGGACACCTGGATAAGGCGCGTGTCTAGACGAAAGGACATGTAGAGTGACCACGAATTACGATTTTAAAGGATTTTTCCTTTTTTGCAATATCGTTTTTGAGGTAGGTAATTCAAAATATTCTTTATTATTAAGAACGAGGAAAAGAGAATATTAAATATTTTATTCCTCGAATGAGAATCGAACTCAAGACTTGTCGCGTTTGCAATCACACGCTTGTGACTTGTTTTAACTCTCTGCAAAATAAAAAATCTTAAGACAACGTCTATGTCCAAACTTAACAGAATATCTTTAAGGTAACTAATATAAGCGATAACTACAAATTATAATCACCGCTGTCCAAATATTATTATAATACTAGAAACATTAGCCATTGAATTTAAACTTAAAAAATAAATCAAACTCAAAACTTAAATCAACAACACGTTTCATCAATTCCAACTATAAAACACGCGAAGTTTGGCCACACCAGACACAAAGGACGGTTCAAATGAAACTTTAAAGTGGTCGTTATTTGTTAAAAGACATAAAGTATTCAATTAACTAACTCTCACTCAACTCAACTTACTTTGATCGTAACTTGTCACTTATAGCTCGTTATTTACCTGTAAATAAAAGATAAACGTTTATATATAAAATATATATAAAAAAGATATTACATTTATGTATGTCGTTATGTAAACTGTGGTGGTATGTGTGTATTCGAATCCCACTTGAGGAAATAATTAATTAAAAATATTTTTTAATTCTGATCTAGTAACACAAAGTATATGTTTAATATTCAATGTAATAAAGCTAATAATATTCTTTCAATTTATCTTATGAAAACCTGAAGCTTGGGAAGACGTACACATATTAATTAACTAGCGACCCCCTTGCGGCTTCGCCCGCATTTACTACTGGATTATTCATATAATGTATGTTTGCAAAGCACTTAAGATAATGTGAAAATTAATTAAACCCTAATGCAACCCGCAGTTAGTTTCAATAAGGATTTTCCAATTGTTTTACACAGCAAGGATTTTTTAGTAGGTACCGTAATTTTAAATCTGTGCTACTAATCTTTTGAAGTACTTATTAAAATATATTTAAATGACTATTTTTAGATAGTTAAATGACTATTTTTAAACGGAAGAAATTATAAACAAAAGCCTACCTACTAATAACTACTACAAAAAATATGAAACCAAATATATCGCGCTGAAATAATACATTCAACTCCAATTATCCAATACGTGCAAACGCATCTAAATCTTCGTTGCTATGCCTCTATAGCGGGCGGGTTTTTTTCGAGCTTGTGGTTAATGCTGAAAAGGGTATTCTGTCCCTGATGAAAAGCAAGCACTACGTGGCTGCCTGTGAGGACAATTAAATAGAATGCATTGGCCGGGAATCGAACCCAGGCCGCCCGCGTGGCAGGCGAGCATTCTACCACTGAACCACCGATGACTGCTCATGACGCGCTTGTATAAGCAAAACGTCACGGGGCGGCAAGGATGTTTTGATATTGTAACAACTTCTAAAGTACTTATTAAAATGAAAAAACAGTAAAAGACAGTTTTGATCTACATTAAATGGCCAACGTAACTAATATACTTATTTATATGCTGAGAGTAAGGGATAAGTGAAACTTGAGTAACATACAGCTGATGTGTCAACGGCGGGATGTGTCAACAATTAAATGCGTTTTTCTCTAAAACTATTCGCAATTTCGAAATAGTGTAAAAAGCAAATTTTATCTTCGTTTAACGTAGAAAATTAATAAAGTATTTTAAAGGATAAGGATTAATACCATTATGGAAAAATATCCCTCACAATAAAAAATATATTGAAATTACTATTTTTAGACAGATAGATATGATCACTACACGTTATCCTTAAAAGATAAAAATATGCTCTCGCGGACTTTTTTGTAGATCTTATTAAGAGGAACAATACTCCAGTACATTTTTTTCATGTAGTACTTACCATTAAAGCAGCGCATGCGCGAAAGTGTCTCAACGGGTAGGACTTTAGACACATTTATCGTATTTATGTTAATTTACATAAGAATGTACAAATAATAAACTATATATAAACCTTCCCTGAGAAATACTCGACCTAATGGTGAAAACCGCATAAAAATCCGTTGGGTGGTTTAGAAGAAGAAGAGTTAGAAAGTTCAGACAGACACGAAAAGCGACTTTGTTTTATAAGATATAGGATATACCGTATCCCTATCCCGCATGTAGCAGGGTGGGCAGAAAAAGCCTAGAGTCAAGACACTCCGGTCTTCATTTTCCGCCGAATTCTAAAGGCATCTCGTGTTGAGTCGCGGAACTAAACGCTTCAATCATATATTTGTTATTATTATTAATTAACTTAAATTTAGCAACAAAATAATCATCATCATTATAAACTACGCCTAAAGCGTTTTAAAATGTTCTATTCAATACATACATACAATTCAATTGTAAACAAACCCCATGGCCTTAGGGCTTCCTCAATTAGGAGCCCTAACCGATAATTGTGAGAGGAAGCTCCCGCGGAAAGAGATGATCATTCAATAACTTTAAAGTGGTCGATGGGTGGTCCTTTAATTGTGGCCAGTTGAGTGTGTGTGAAATGGTTTTGGGTTTTTTTAGCTTTTATTTCTTAGTTTAGTTATGATTGAGATTTTTTTTTTTGTATGATTACAACTTTTGTAATTAAAGTATCGTTTAGCTTTCTGTCTTATCAAATGTGGATAATAAAAATAATTTAAATCTAATCTATACTTACGTAAAATATTTAAAGTGAGCAACGCAATCACAAAAGAAATTGAACCTGTAATCTCGATAATATTTAAAATATTAATTTAACTCAAGCCAAGGCAATCTTTCAAATTGGGGACCTTATTTCTATCGCTAATAGGGTGACCATCGCGTCAGGTGTTCTCAAGAGTCGGCCTGCTGTTTATTGCCGTCATATTTCAGCCCCCTTGGAAAGACGCCCCTGATTTGCATATGACAAACTGGGAAGCACCCCTCGACAGTGAATTTCGAGGTATAGACGTTGTATTATATCTGTAGGCATACCTACTAGAATATCTACCTAATGTTGCTAATAATATTATTTTTTTACAGGTAATATTCGGATATATGTTGTTTTCAAACATAAGGTAAAATTGTGATATATCCCTCAGTAATTTATTTTACAAAAATTTTACAGACACTGCGAATTGACCAAATGACTTAACCAAACGCCGTAAATCACATACATTTTACGTACATTATATATTATTTTATATTTTAAGTACCATATGACTATACCTATGTTGTAAATAAATATTTCTTAAGTTCTAACATTTTTTCTTATTCCATACAAAAAATATATATTTTAGAAAACATAGAATTTTTAACGTAACGAGTTGTACTAACTGTATCCAAGAGATTCGAGTACCACTCAAATTTTTATACTTCTTCTAAATACTTTACTCAGAATTTGAATCCACAACTATCCTACTTATTCTCAGCTAAATGCTAAAACAAATTACTAAAACACCTTCTAAGTAAAAAAAAAAAACATTAAAATTATGAGAATATTAACGTCAGCGGCCATGATTCATTCGACTGTTAATTACAAGGAATGGTTCCTGTAAAAGAAGTATAATTGGGGACATTATTCAGGACTGCCGTCGTACGAGATGAAATTTGCAATAGTTCTTTTGATAGATTTGGAAAATTTGTAATGCACTTTGAACTGCAATTTCAATTTCTATATTTCTTTAGCTTCACGCTGTATCCCGCATAAATTCGTGCTTTATACAGAGAGTACGCATAGGGAACCTGGGAACCTAATGTTAAGGCAGATTTAATTCTTCTTTACCGACCTATTGATGAAATGAATAGATATCTTATATGCTTGTACATAGCACCATCCTTGCTATATATGGCATACAATAAGAAACTTAAAAAAAAGAACAATCAATAAATATGACATAAAGTTAACAGTTTAAACTTTTAAGTTTAAAAGTTCAAATTTCTAAAGCCCTAAAGCATTTCAGTCCAATTTAGCGTTAAAGTTCTAACTTTCTTGGTTCCTTTTAATTTAATTGTGTGAGGGCGAGGGCTTTTCTCGTTTTCAACGGATATTTGCATGACAATCGCGCTGAAGCGAACCGGACGTCCGTTTATAGGATTTATACGATACGGCGTTCATTTGTAGCTTTTGTGCCCAGTTGTGTGTTCTTGGTGTTTCATTTGAATAATTGCTTATTCGTTTGGTTTGTTTATTATTTTATTTTAATTTAGTTTTTTGGGAAAGTTCGTTTTTGTTTATTGAATGGATTTTCATATTTTTATTATAGGTTAATTTTTAATTGTAGTGGCCTATGTGAGATTTCAATAAACGTGTAACTTTAAGAAATGATTCTTTTTTTCTATTTGATATGTATGAAAAATTTTCAATTTCTAAAAAGGATTTCAAATTGTATCCTCTCTATATTTTCATATTAAAAATATAAATGTAAATTATTGTATTTGATTCTGTTGATTAGATTGCAGACTTAAATAACATATATTTTGTTTTATATTTTGGGAGTTCAATTTAGGGAATGAAAGTGTCTTAATGATAACAGAGTATATTACGTTCCCGAGTTTCCTCTGGGTACCCACAGAAACACATATTTATTGAACTTTTCTAATCTTTGGTATATAAAAATCTAATGAAAACACATAAATTATAGTATTTCCTTAATTTTCTATTCCAACATACATAGATGGCATGTAAAGTTTAATTGCCTCATGTACTAACAACACAAAGCCGCAGAGCAGACGCCTCTAAACTAATTTATCCGTCTGTCTGTTCCCGCTAATTTCATAACAGTTACTCTCATACATCAAGATAAATGTTGGGCTTGGTTATTTTATAAATCTCTGTAATATTAGGAATATAACAATTCTTTTTATAGTCATATATTGTACTAGCTAGTATACGAGCCCAGTCGTGGCGCAGGTCACAAGGTTGTGACTGTAAAACATGTGGTGGATTCGATTCCCACTCATGCAAATTAAATATTTAATATTTTATTACATAATCTTTAGAAAATGCACAATTTTTAACATATTTCACACTGCAGTCGTCATTTGGCATACGGCTATTCTATCGATGTAGGTTAAAATTTTCACGATTCACGAGATTCGGCTTGGTGACAGACTGATGGTGAGACGGATGGACAGACTTATGAAAATTATTATACGAAGCTACCACAGTAACTGAAAACATGTTGAACAAACTTTTCACATTTTTCAAGAAAACTAAAGATATAACAAGCGTTATTATTGTACAAATGTTTACAGCACCCCGAAAACAGATCAATAGAATATAGAACACAGAACTTATCTCATAAAATGTACGGAACTTCATAAAAGTAAGTCAAAATAAGTTTGTTATTTTTTGCACATATTTCTGTATTCATTCTGTCTTATCAAATGTATATTTTCTTTATTATATTCAAAATCATAATATTTTTCATTAAATATTCAAAAAACTTTTTCAATTATGCTGAGGCAGAAGTAACTAAGCTCTAAACATTAAAATAGTAGATATGCTAAGAAATTACAAAGCTGCGTACAAAGCAGGGTAGGCAGAGAGAACCTAGTGTTAAGACACTCCGTTTCCCACTTTCCGCCAATTTCGGCAATGCGTGTGGAGTTGCGGAAGTCAACGCCGCGCTTTGACTCGATACATATAATTATATTTATTAAAAAAAATATTACATGTATATATCTATATCTATATATATAAAATCGAAAGGTCACTCACTCATCACGAAATCTCAGAAACTACAAGTGCTAGGAATCTCAAATTTTGCATAGAAGTTACTTAAAGGACGTAGGTGCTCACGGGAATTTGCAATATTCGACTTCTAAGGGGTTGGTTTTGGGGTCGAAAGTTTGTATGAAACTTCGTTACTACAATTGCTAGGAGTCTCAAATTTTGTATAGACGTCACTAGGACGTAGTCATGGAGACAGAAATTAATAATAACATAGTTCACGCGGGTGAAACTGGAAGCGGGCCGCTAGTATGTACATATATCTAACTCTATCCTATAAAGCAACATTATTAATACAACAAATTTACTTTAAGACGTATTGGAGCCAAGACTAGGGATTTCATTAGACGTTTAATTAGAACTTGGTGTATCTTTAATCATACTGATATTAATAGTATCTATTTAATATACGAGTGTGTTGTGTTGGTAGCGTGTGTTGATAAATAGCTTGCAAGTTATATATTAGAAGTAAGTATTTAAATTGCCACTCAACACGCAGACTTCGGCAGAAAGTGGGGAACGGATTGTCTTATACCAGGTTCCCTCTGCTTACCCTGCTGTGTGCGGGATACAGCGTGAAGCTGATTTTTTTATAAAGTATTTAAATGATTATATATGTTAAGGTTATAAACTGAAAACAGAAATTTTAGCTGTTACTGAAGAATAGACGGGTCAGAATGTAATAGAATAGAATTGCAGAATGTTTGCTCGGAGCTATAAATTATGTGAGTTGGGCTTGAATGGTTTTTTTCCTTTCAATCCTCAGGTCGCACTATTCGGGCCCTGGCTCTATCATCAGACCAATCGATGATGTCATATTATTGTGTTCCTGTCCAAGCTACATACTGCCAAGTTTCGTGATTGTATCATACAGTTGATGATACAATTATTACCAGTGAGTTAAATTCAGTTTCTCAGATTTTATTACGTATGTAAAAGTTGACCTAATAAAACTGTTTTAAAAATAAATCACTTTATTCTCCTCATCTCTCCATATTTCATGTATCCTGTCTATAAGAAGAAAATTATATGGTAGATTGTCTGGTAGAAATCGCTGATTAGCGTTATATTTTTGTCGTTTTTATACTCTTCTTTTTTTCTTAATGTGTAATTGTGCACAATAAAGTGTAAATAAACAAATAAATACTTTCGTAAAATATTTACACTGTATTTGATTTGGCAATTAGCAAGTCTCGACACTGTCAAATGATAGTTATTTATTATATTATCAAAATTATAACAACAACACTAACTTCAACTAAAGACAAGCTGTTACAAATAATCTT
>HE670998.1:53881-66153 GCA_000313835.2 Heliconius melpomene melpomene
GATGATACAATTATTACCAGTGAGTTAAATTCAGTTTCTCAGATTTTATTACGTATGTAAAAGTTGACCTAATAAAACTGTTTTAAAAATAAATCACTTTATTCTCCTCATCTCTCCATATTTCATGTATCCTGTCTATAAGAAGAAAATTATATGGTAGATTGTCTGGTAGAAATCGCTGATTAGCGTTATATTTTTGTCGTTTTTATACTCTTCTTTTTTTCTTAATGTGTAATTGTGCACAATAAAGTGTAAATAAACAAATAAATACTTTCGTAAAATATTTACACTGTATTTGATTTGGCAATTAGCAAGTCTCGACACTGTCAAATGATAGTTATTTATTATATTATCAAAATTATAACAACAACACTAACTTCAACTAAAGACAAGCTGTTACAAATAATCTTATTTTAGTGTATGTGAAGCGAAAAGCATGAAGACTAATAACTTTTGTCGTTTATTAAGGAACCGCTAATAAGGACTTGTCAGGCGCCATCTCGTGAACGCCGCCATTTTGACGTCGCCGTGTGATAAACGGGAGTTAATTACGATTTGCGACTAGACATGCGTTTCGGTAACATGTGTTGGTGATATTTTTAATTAGAAACTAATTATAGTATTTAGATACACTTACACCATTTTCCTACAACTTCACTCTTTTCGGTACAGCAGAATAAACAGAAAGAACCTAACGTCAAAACATTCCATCTCCTTCTTTTCGTCCAGTTTTAGAGGCATTGTATAATGATAGTGTTTCTTATTGTCTATTACTTGGGTTATTTTATTACATTAGTTAGTTATGTCAGTGAAAACTATTGTTTTATAAAAAATGTATGACATTTTTAATTTTCGTAGCAGGATTTGTACCCGAGCCTCATGGAAATTGTTCAGGAGCTCTGACCACTAAGCTAACCATATGCCAACCTCTAAGCCACTAGCCATAGCCCAATCGTTACCAAGCGTTACATGTTATTATTTTACTATTTAACTGTACTTTTTATTTTAATAATTATCTAACCCACTATCAGAGTAGATGTTCCTTTGTCTAATTCACAAAAAGAAAGAAAAGAAATAAACATCTATTTCTACATTTCCAAAACATCCTTAAGAAATAGATCAAACGTGCAAACAAAAAAGTCTACAAGTGGAAGGTTTTTTACAATACATACATCAAGAGCCCTTACAAATGAAATAGCTGAGGACAATTCCTCAGGACTGTCCTTAGAGGGTACTCAAAAGAATCTACCATCCCCCCAGTAATCTTGGCGATTATTAAAATCATATATCTTATTGTAACGGGGGTATGCACCCTGATTTCTTAGGGTGCATTCTGTTACTTCAAGACGTTTGGATGGGTTTATGCAATATAGTTCAAAATTACCAGAACTTTTTACTAATATGTTGGTCTATCACAAAGTCAGACCATAAACGTAACGGTTGTGAATGTAATGTAATTATTTATCAGGGGAATTATTTATTTTCATTCTCTCCGGTGACAAGACAGAGAGTTGCATTGAGTTCCTCTTTAGTGGGAATCGAGTGTCTTTACACTAGGCCTGTCCTACCTACCCTGCAATATTAAGTGTGAAGCTAAGAAAAAATATTAATATTTCTTACGTAAACCCATCCAAAAAAATGTCACGTAAGGCACGACAGGCGTTTTTCTAATATTATCCTTACCTTCATGCTTAGCATTCTTCATTTCATTCCTTCCGCTTATTGCTATCATCAATTTGTATATTATATAATTATGTTTGTATGAACATTGTGGTCATTTTTTATTGATATTAAGAAAATATTCGTGATAATATGGATATAGAATAAAATTTATATATAAATTAGAGCTTAGCATACTTTACATATTTACAGGAACTGTATTATGTACCTAAACCTTTTTTTTTGTAAATAGTCAGAATTCACATTTTTTTTGATATAAAGTTAAACTTTCATGCAAAATTTTATACACGAGAATAACACATAGGTTAAATTTTATTTACAGTTTTTTATAATTTGGGTACGATTCAAGAATCTTTTAATTAAAATTTTAACTAAATATTTAATTTTACTTGATTAATTTAATGTAATCAAAAAAATTAAAACGATTTTGTAACGTAGAGTCCCCAAAACCAAAAAATATTTAAATTAATATTAACTATTTAAATCTCTTCTTTCTTCTTATGTCAGGAACAAAAAAACATACTAAAGAACAGAAAAAAAACTACAAACAAACAGCAGGACTATTTTGATATACACGCCACATACTAGATTTTAATAAGGCATGGGGTTTCATCTCGGGAAGATTGCAGTGCTCCTTGCGTCTGTCACTCACTTCAGTTTTTCTTTCTTCTAAGAAATTGTACGTTCTAAGGCAGCATCGTTGTTATAGATATGTTTTTAGTTTTTGTATATTTTAGATATTGCTATATCGGGTGTTAAAAGTTAAGTAATAATAGCTTTACGCTGAATTCCGAAACGCGCATAAAGGGGTAGGCAGAAGGAACCTGATTTTAAGATATTCCGTTCCCATTATGACACTTCCGTTATCCATTTTACGCTGAAATGTGACGCATTGTGTGTTGAGTGGCGGTAACGGTAGCGAGAAAATGAAAATATATAATTTTACCAAGTGGGAATCGAACCCATAACCGTAGGGTTTACAGTCACGCCCTTGGGCCATCAGGCCACGACAGCCTCGTTCAATTTCAATCTATATTTACAGTGTATCTTAATGGTATTTTAAAACTGTAACTGCTTGTCTGTCATTTTATTACCAACAACTAACAACTAAGTTAAGAGTATTTTTACAGTTGAATAGCAATTAAGTTATATTTTAGAACATCTTGTACGTAGTAAAATTTTTAAGGAGAGTAATGTCTATGTTAAAATATCCTTATTTTTAGATGCTTGTAGATGTTTTGTTAAGTGAACAGGTAGCAGGTTCAAATATAGTATTCGTTAAGTATTTAATAATTACAGAGATGATTATTTTAATGTCATTATCAAAATAATTATTAAGGTTTTATATGTACGGAAATGTCTTAATGAGAATGTAGTATCTTAACACTAGTTTAGTTCTGCTATATACTGCTGTATAAAAAAAAAGAAAAAAAATGAAATATATTTAGAGATTTTCTCGATAAAATAACTATTAAAAAAACTCTATTGATATTACAGCAGTTACTGATATAAGCGCATTCAACAAAACAAATACCTCAGATTTTTAATATTACAAATAAGTACTACAAACAAGAATATCAATAATTCTGTTACCTTCACATACAATTGTATACAGAAAAAGATTTCCAAATCCTACCACAAACTCTCACTAAAGGTCAAACGGAGAAATCGATACGACGCTATAAAGAAGCGTAGGTCGGCACTCGCGGTGAATTCGAATGAACCACGGCTACGTGCCGTAAATACCGAGTGCCTATAGCGAGCTGGTACAGGTGAAAAACGGAAACGTAGACAGGAAGTGTGTATGAAAACAAGTACAGGAAAAAAGAAAATGTATTTGTAGAAATATATTTGTGCGAAGGCTCACGCTGAATCTATCATATGGTAGGGTGGGCAGAGGGAACCTAGTTTTAAAGTACTCCGTCCCTCCGGAACTCCTAATTTTAAAGACATTTGCACATCCAAATATAACCATTCCCTTCAATTATAAAAGCAATGCTCTACGATGGCCATAGAAACGCCTTAAAGTATTTGACTAAAAAGTGGGAAAAGGAGTGTCTTACCACTATATTCCTCCTGATTTCACTGCTATATTCGGGAAGAGGCTTCAATAATTTCTACATAATCTATATATATAAAAGGACTTGTCCTCACTGACTAAGGTAAGACGCACGCACAGCCGTAACCGCTCATGGTAGAAACGTGAAATTTGGACAGATGTTTACTTTCGTAATCTGGACATCCACTAAGAAGGGATTTTGAAAAATTTTAACCCTAAAGGGGTGAAATAGGGGTTGAAAATTTGTATGGGAAAAAAATTAAATCGGCACCGATATGTATAAAATTTGAAATTCATACTCTTAAAAGTATTTAATTGAAAACATGTTTCATGGTTTTCTAGAATTCTTCCCCTGAGGGTGCAAATAAGGGGTTGAAAGTTTGTATGGTAAAATTTTTAATTTGCCACCGATTATTATAAAATTCGAAATTTAGACTCTCAAAAATATTTAATTGAACATGTGTTTCATGGTTTTCTAGAATTTATCCCCTAAGGGTGCAAATAAGGGGTTGAAAGTTTGTATGGAAAAATCTTTAAATCGCCACCGATTTTTATAAAATTTAAAATTTAGACTCTTTTAAAATATTTCATTTTATTTAAAAATATTTCATTGAACACACGTTTCATGGATTATTAGAATTACCATATACCACCCCTAAATAAGCAAGCGAAGCTGCGCGCGTCCGCTAGTTTTATATATATCTTTTAACCACAAAAAACTAATCTAGAGCAACAAAAATCATTCTACATTAGGTAAAATGTTCTGTTTGTTTCTATAAGGTTAACACAGTGGGGTAACCGTGATTTATAATGTTTGGGGTAAAATCTGTTTAAATGTAAAATCTGAAATTACGTTGCATGCAAATGCGTGTCTCCCCTGCAGCTTGTCAAATTGGTACGTATTTATTTTCTTGACTTTATATATCTGAGGTCTGCTACTTTGATTATCTTTATTAGATTATGTTTTTTTTCGACTTGGGCACAGGGAATTTAGTTTTAAGACATTCTGTTCTCCACTTTTCGCCCAATAATCGAGACATTAAGCTTGTTGTCTTGCTACTGAAGCGAGATAATGAATATAATTCGTGCCTCAGAATGAGAATCGAAACGGCAACCGTCGCTATTTTACAGTCAGTAAGTACAATGCACACGCTACGGTCTCTAATAAAATATTTTTCTAGTATTTCACATATTTGAAATGCCTAAAATTCTATTTTGGATTATAGTTTTTAACAGAATCACAATAGAAATTACAACAAAATTTTAACATCCCCAATCATTCCAAATTTTGACTAAAAAGGAACCTGCACTATGTATATATATTTACATTTTATTCCCCAAACAACCTAAGGTTAATGTTGTTCAAATTTAAAACTGTTTAATAGTCATTAAAATGTAACATTTTACGGGCCACGTGAAGTAATAGCTTACGGCTATTTCACAGACGCTTTACGGCATCACTTTTGATGACAAAGACAGGATGATAATGTTTACTAACTTTGTGTCGTCGCGTACTATGATTATTATGGTACGATACTGATGGAAAAGGGTGGTAAATTGTGTTTTTTTTACGTTTTTAGGGTTAAAAACGGAACCCTTATATGATTGTTTTTTCTATATAATAGCTTAGGCAAGTAGAGGTGAAGTCTAAGAAAATGTCTATTATTTTAGATTTAGACTGCATTCCGCATATATTAAGGGTGCGCAGAGGGAACGTAATATTAAGATAATCTGTTCCTCATTCTCCGATCAATTTCCGAAACATTGTGTGTTGAGTGGGGGCCGCCACACTCAACGCCGTGTTTATTGTTGTTATAACAGCGAGGAAATGAAAATAATTCATTCCCTATAATAGAAATCAAACTCAAAACCATCGCGTTCACTGCCAGATGCTGAGCATCTAAGCCACGACGGCCTCTACCAACAATATATAACACGAAAATTAATAAAACTAATATACAATAATATTACAAAATAATACAAAACATAACCATGGTGTCAGAAACACCTTCATTACAACATCTCTATTAAAACACGTCTTAATTATCAAAATAATTAAATCGCAAGCATAGAAGAGACAAATATAACATTCCTTTCAGAAGCTAATTGGAATCCATATTAGAGCAAACTGTCAAATGAAAGGACTACAAGGAGCTGTCTCGTCTAACTTATAACTAGTTGTTACAAGAAACGATTTTGCATCTTAATTATATAGAAATTAAGTTCAAATTTGATTATTAGAATGTAATGACAGGGGAGCGTTAAATTTAAATTGACAAGTGTTGCCAGTGCTAAAAGACTGTTTATTTTGTTATATTTATTTTGTTTTGTTAAAGAAATTATTAAGTTATTTTTGTAAGAATAATATTAATAAAGGTTTTCACGCTGCATCCCGCACACAGCAGGGTAGGCAGAGGGTACCTAATGTTAAGATACTCCGTTCTCTACTTTTTGCCGAATTTTTTGAGTGAACCAGTCGGTTTTACAGTCACACTTTGTGTCGTCGCACTGAACTCGAGGTACTGCCTCCAGAATTCGGTCGAAAATGGGGAACGGACCGAACACTAGGTTCCCTCTGCCTGCTCTGCTTTTTTATTTACTTTATCTAAATTCCCATCACAAAAAAACAACCTATGTATAACACATAAAAACACCGTAAAATTTGTACACGAAGATAAATCGCCTAATAAAGTTACTCAAACTAAAAACAGATTAGGTACGTATCGGTCTTAATTGTATGAAGTAATGAGTGCAGGCTTAATGAGCTTTAAACTAAAAGCTAAATGATATTAAAAATAGACACCCTCTTTTTGTTTTGTTGGGATTTATTTTAAGAATTGAGTTATTCGAACAATATGTTTAATTGTAATACTTTTGACGTTTCTAAAATATTTCTTTGCTTTTTCTTTTTATGGTTATTATAAAATTCTTTAAGGCTTCTTATCTTTCTTATGAGACCGTTGGCGTACAGGGGCACAAACACGTGAATGTAAACGAGTCTTTTGTGCGTTAGATTCCTTCTCACGGGAATGAAATATTAATTTATAATAATAATAAAAAAGTCCCTTTATTATATTTAAACCCAGAACCATCGTCAAGAAGAATCCTAAACATGTTAGTTAAATTCAAGTGCACATATGGTATGCACTCGAAATGCACTTCAAATATAATTGTAATACTATCGAACTAAAACATATCTTAATGATTATGACTCCCAATATCATCATGAAAAGTGATAGAGATTTTTTTTTTTTTAATAAGGAATTAAATAAATATTCTAATGGAAAGATAGCCCATAGGTATAAAAGCCTTTTATTAGAAACGAACACCTTGTTAACTTCCAAAAGAAATTCAATTTCGCTTCAAGGACAGGACCCGGCCCCAGGTTTAAAGTTACCTAAATAATTTTAGATCATAAAATAAAAACAAGGGGCCCTACAAACTCCTTAGTTTCAGCTTACAAACAAAACAGACAATTACTGCCGTGCTGGGGTGACATTATTATTCTCTAGCATCGGATTCCAGTGACATCTCAATTTTATGAAGCGATGTATAATTGGTACTGTAAATGGAGAAGCTGTTATAGAAGTAAACAATATACATAAGTGTGTACTATGTATTTTCTTACAATGTCTACCTATAATCTATATATATAAAAGGACTTGTCCTCACTGACTGAGGTAAGACGCACGCACAGCCGTAACCGCTGTGCGTAGAAACGTTAAATGTGGACAAAAGTTTACTTTCGTAATCTGGACATCCACTAAGAAGGGATTTTGAAAAATTTTAACCCTAAAGGGGTGAAATAGGGGTTGAAAGTTTGTATGGAAAAATTTTTAAATCGCCACCGATTTTTATAAAATTTGAAAGTTAGATTTTTAAAAGTATTAAATTGAACACGTGTTTCATCGTTTTCTAGAATTCTCCCCCTAAGGGTGCAAATAAGGGGTTGAAAGTTTGTATGGAAAAATCTTTAAATCGCCACCGATTTTTATAAAATTAGAAATTTAGTCTCTTAAAAATATTTCATTAAACACATGTTTCATGAGTTATTAGAATTCTACCCTAAATACGGAAGCGAAGCTGCGCGCGTCCGCTAGTTATAATATATATCTACATATATGTACGTGTCCATAAATATTGTTAAATAGAATAATTGTTAAGGTTATGTCGCATGTCGGAGCAGGGTAAGACAGAAGGAACCAGGGGAGGGACAGAGAGAACCAGGGAAGGTACAGAGGGTATATTAAGACTATCCGTTTTCCGTATATGGGGGATACACTGTAAAGCTATAAAAAAAATAAAGTTATCTTTAAAAAACATATTGTCGTATGATTGTTTCCAAACCCCATAAAACTTTGTCTTAAAGTACAGTGCACCACATAAAATTATCTTGCATCATATTATTACGTTGCTGTGCATTTCTTACTAAGTACAAGCAAAAATCACTCAAATTGCTTACCTAATAAAGTTCAAAATAAAACAGAATAAGCGACACTACTAGCTTTGTATCGCATTTAAATCTAGACCGTACTATTTGAAAAATAAGAATGATTTTTCAATGAACAACAAAAAATAATACATAAAGATTATTATTTATAAGTTTTACGATGAAGGGGGCTCTATAAATAGACACCTTGGATTAGGTCGGGATCGAAAGCTGAAGTTCATGGTTGAGATGATATGAAGCTGAAAATATGAGCCCGTATAAATTGGTTATTTCCATCCCAGTGGTACAGTAAAAGAAGAATGACTATTTTCGCTTCGCACGAATTCAATGTTTACGTGGAAAATATGTTTTTTTTTTTTGTCATTATTAATAGGATTGGCACTGTAACATAATTTATAGTCACAAAATGTCCCATAAAAGAATTACGGATTCGATGCAATCGAGTCATAGGTGCACTAGATGCAAAATCATCATCATTCATCATCATCATCATCAGATGCAAAATGTGGCAGTACAGTTTTTGATATAAATAAACAATTATAACATAGATAAAAAAACATAATTAAAAGAAATGATTTCATAAAGTCTCTCCAAGCATACCAATAGCCAAAGTGAAATATCGCACGCCAGGGAATAGACCCTGGTCTACCACTCTACGTGACTCCATTGACTATGATTTATACCATTACGTTAACTTACCCCTGTTTAATTTTTCACTTTTATTTACTTATGTTTTTTCATATTATTAATAGTCTGCGGCTTCGCCCGCTTTGATTTATTGTTATATTCTAGTCAATTTATAAAAAAACTTTATATAGGTTATTTAATTTAATTTAAAACTTTCATCTAAATCCGTTCACTCAATTTTTTTTATATTTATAATGTTAATAGTAGTTGTTATTAGGCCTTTCAATAATTGATTAAAGTAATACATGCAGATTAATATAAAAAAATATTTTTTTGCTAGATTGCTTAATCTTTTAAGGGAAGGGAAGAGGTGACGAACTTTTAAGACAGACAGACGAATTTTCAAGACATTACTTGATGAGGGCCGGTTCTCAACGCCGCACCTCGTCTTCCAGAGATATAAAATTATCATTTTCCCGAGTGAAGATTGAACCTACCACAACATCGCTAACATTTAGACACTGGACTTTGCAACGATGACAGGTATATTATTACATGAAACCGGTAAAAATTATAGAAAACAAGTAAAAATTCAATTTTCCTTTATGTAAAATAGTCTAAAAAAATAAAACGATAAAGTACCAAAAATACGGTATCAATGTTTTTTAGACCGCAATAATCGCTTCATCCGGGGGAATGTTTTGACGAATTGAATTTGTTTCCACCAGCCACCAGCTGTTAGTTCACACTGCTGAGTGACATTAAGTCCATTGGTTCGCGCCCCGTTTGGTCCTCTTAAATGAAATTATTACAATTTCAAAGGTAAATTCAGTTTGGGTGTATAGTAAATACGTGTTAAGGAGCTTCTGAAGGAGCTTCTGGTTTAATTGATTAATTGTGATTTAGGCCAGTGGCGCATGGGCACAAGCATGCGACTGTAAGCGTCATGGGTTATGGATTCGATTCGCACCCGAGGAAATGAAATATTTAATATTTTCATCATTCATTCTCCGTTTTTAATATTTTCAATTCCGCCACTCAACACGCAACGCCTACAGAATTCGACGGATAACGGGAAATGGAAGTGTACGAGTATTAATGGAACGAACTGTCTAGGATACTAAGTTCCCAGGTTCCTTTTGCCTACCCTGCTATGTGCAGGGTACTGTCTGAAGCAAAAAAAAAAATATTATAATGATGTTGTAATATAAATTAAAAATCAAAGATGTTAAAAATATTAGAAATCAGTATAAGTAGACTGCAATGACATATTAGAACACAAACAAAATCAGGGTATTAATAAATAATTCCGAATTTCTGGAGGCATTGCGTGTTGAGAGGCGGAATTCAACGCCGGGCTTTAGCTTTGGTGTCAGAGCGAAGAAATGAAAATATTAATAAATAATAATTCCCCGAGGGGGGCGAACCCACAATCGTCGCGTTACAGTGGGACTGTATTGTGCCCCTGCACCACGTCGACTTCAATACGGAAAGTAAATTTAATTAAATTCAAACACGTTTCAACACTAGCTTGTTACACATTAACAAACATTAATTGTTAGAGACAAGATCTACATATTAACTTAGTAACTAAACTGCCTGTAAATCGATTTTATAGTGTCATTAAGTAATATAACCATTCGATTATCTAACATCGATATCGCGTATTACCCGATTATGTGCTGTATATGTGGAATAGCTTAATTAAAATAAGGCAATTTATACGTTTGTATCGATTTACGATTATTTTATAATTGTAGTGGTTGTATTTGAATCGATAATATGCAATTTCATATAAAAGAATGTTGTGATAAGTGTTTTTTTATTATGCAACATTTTATAGCAGCATACATAAGAAAATGTTGAATCTTTTATACGGATTTTTTAAGCTTCACATTGTGGATTGGATTCACACTCGGGGAAATTCATTAGGCAAATTTTACATTAAGAAAATGGTGAACGTAGTATCTTATCACTACGTTACCTCTGCCTACCCTGCTATATGTGGGATACGGTAAAAAAAGACAAATAGCGCCGTTAGGTTCTACCATCTAGTAAGGGATACCTCTGGTATACCTATCTCTGGGCTAAATAACCAAGCAAAAGGTAAAAAGAGCTAAAACAGCTCAATCTCTTCAGGATATCTCATTGAGATAATTAACGAAGTTTGGTTAGATTTTCAAATTTACGGCACCAGTAATCGGTGTGTCGTTTGAGTGCGATAACCGCTATCCCGATTGGTAGATTGGCCGTAACTGTTAGAAATTCAAAGTTAGGGATTTACGTTCCAATCGTAACTTATATAGGTAGGTATAGGTACCCGTGGGTACATCTGACCCAATTTGCTGGGGCTGCTGGGGTCCTCTTGTGAAATTGATTTTTTTCGCCTATTTCACGTCTATTTTGTTAAGTGATTCTTTATTAAGTTCGTTTCGGGCGCTTTTTTTGTAGGAGTTGATTTGATTTCTTTATAATAAAGTTAAAGTTTAAGCTCTAACTAAATAATAAATAAATGTTGACTTTCATACGAGCTTTCATCCTTTCGAGCGATGTAATTTTGTATGGAACAATACTCTTATATTGTTATTTCGACGTGCCTTAACACAAAGGTTGTGAATTCGAATTTCATTCAACATAATATTTATAACTTTTCTTCTAATTCATTGGTAACACATTTCTTTGAGTAGGAATCGAACTCACAACCGTCACGTTTTGCATACGCTGTGTCTGTAGTTACACAAAATTAGGAGTTTCATCAACCAGAACTGATATATATCATAATTATTAGGTATTAGGTAGGAGGTACCTACCAGTACTCTTCTTATCAGTGCATATTAAACTTTACATCTAAGCAAACATTCATAAGACCGTAAATATATTAAAGCTTTAAAGCTACAACATAACAATCAAACTTGTAATCATCCTAATAAGTAATATTACCAGGTAATCACCCAACTAACCTGGTAATCTCACGCTGTGCAGCATGCAGCTTGGTGGCGAGCCTGGACGCGTCAGCTTCGGCGGCGCGCGCCCTCGCCTCCCAGTCGCCGCGCGCGCGCCTCTCGCGTTCAGCGTCATTGCGAGCTGCACCCTCGCGCTGGGGAGGAAAAATATATATTATTAATATGTTTTGTTTATATATGATTATCACGCACATAACGGTAAGTAGAGGGAACCTAATGTTAAGAGATTGTGTGTTGAGTGGTTGAACGAACGAACTCTACACCCCGCTTTGCCTCAACACCACACACCACAGCAAAGAAATGAAAGTGTTATTTTAAGTAGAAGAACACAGCATCACATCTCCTCATGCATCAAATATCTTCACGACAGGCTTATCCCAAAGAACAGAGAGCCTTTCCGATCTGCATCCGACGTTTCGAGCCGTATTTTATGTGAGACCCGATAAAAATCCAATTTCGTCGGCCACTTGTGACGTCACGTTGCACGGCAATG
>HE670999.1:0-24356 GCA_000313835.2 Heliconius melpomene melpomene
GAAATAGATTCTAGTGGCAAGGCGAGAGTACAGTCTATATTAGAAGAACAGAAAAGACTTTAAAGACACTCTTGTCGAAACCGCAAGTCAGTATAACATTGAGTTACATTTCTAAATACATATAATATTTTAACTATGTGTATAATTTTTTTATTGTAAATATATATTTATTAGATTCAACTAATCCTGTATGAAACGCACTCGGCTTTGGAAGCTGAAAACCAGGCTCAAGTGACTCGTGCTGTGGCAGAGGCGAACAGACTTGCAAGAGAACGGCATGCGTTGCTTAAGAAAAAGCATAGGGACCATGTTAGTGTTGTAATAGTAATTGAATTCTATTATTTCTTAATATATATGTCTTAATGAAAATATCGACAGTCCTAGGTAGCTATCGAAAATGAAAAATTACAAATATCGTAAATTGCTGTTTTGAACTAGGTACTAACAAAGATAGTTTTCGATTACATACACGTTTAATAAACGCGTAAATAACATTTTTTTAAATTTGAAAAAAGTAAATAATTAAAACTACACTTCTTAGTAGTTTAAAAGAGCGATAAAAGTATTTGCGATTTTTCGCTTTCGATACTTTACCTCTAGGGACACCATCGATATATGCATTTTTAGACACCGAAACATAAGGAGCTAACTGAAGCAGCAATAACAGACTCGTGCACGTCATTGGACCAAACTTGCTCACGATCTGACCTTGACAAGGAAGATAACGAAGAAGTAAAAGAAGATTGTGTCACTTATCGTTCTCAAAAACGACCAATGTCTTCTCCACCAACCACAGCGAGAACAATGTCAGAGAGCGGAGAAACTGTTGTGAAGAAACGAGCGGAGAGCGCGGATGTTGGATGGCGTCCGGGACACACTAAGGCTCGACCTATCCCGGAAATGAAAGTTATTGAACATGATCCTGTGCCGAGAGACCCGGATAAGGATAGCCCTGATGTTGTCGTTAGTATAAAAAACTACTCTATATTTATTATTATCAAACTTTATAAATTATTGTTTGTAGTAATCGTAAACGAATAATTTTGAATTTATCGTCAACGTAAATTGGCGTTTTATTATAGGTGTTAACTATTATTTATAATATTAATTAAAAATCGAATAGATATTATACCAACTTTAAATAATGTTGATATTGTCAGGTACCAGACTGTGATTTATTTGAAATTCAAATGCTGCCTAGTCTCGGAAATGGTCTGGATATCAATTACATTCTTGACCGCGATGGATGCTATTTGGGACTTATACAACGAAAGGTTGGCTACCAATTGTTATATATTTTTTTAGCCTCTTTACGCGCGATTTTCGAGATATTACGTGTTGAGTGGTGGAATTCAACGCCGCGAATCCTCGCGTATTCAGTCAATAAAATAACATAATTTAATAATGATAACATCCATATATTTTGAATTATTGATTACTCATCACCAAAAATTAGTTTTATACAAAATTTATTTAAAAAATTATATGCCATGTTGGTTTATACCACATAACACGACATATAAGCACACACAATCACACAATAGCACCAGGCGGTATGATATATATGAGGTCAGTCGCACAGGAGATCACGCGGCTGGACGCCAAGTACATGATCCGCGTGGCGGAGGAGCGCGGCCTGTTCGGCAGCGCGCCCGCGCAGCGCCGCAAGCGCAACGACCAGCCCGCGCCCGCGCCTCGCCGGAGGAGGAGGAAGAATGTCACCTTTGAGGTTTGTGGCTCTGTTGGTTTATATTTGTGATGGATCTACTTGTGTTATAGTGTAAGAAAGGTTGAGGGATTTGATTCTACTTGATCCAATAATTAGGTAACTTAAATGAGCGGTCAGCCGTAGCGTAGAGGCGCAAGCGAGTGACTATAAGCGCGAAAGGTTGCGGATTCGATTTCCACATGACGAAATTAGATATTTTTATTTTATCTCTCTGGTGTCGAGGCAAAACGTGACGTTTGTTCCGCCACTCAATAGCGATGCCATCAGAATTCGACGGACTGTGATATATTATGATGGGCCGACGAAATAAAGAGATTGGCGGGAAGCGGATAGGTCCGAAAAGCTGAAGATCGAGTGTGGTCGCGAGCATTGGGGAAGGCCTATGTCCAACAGTGGATAAAAGATGGCTGTTGATGATGATGATGATGATATTATGATAGAAAGATAGGTAATACTTTAGCTTTTGTCTAATGCAGAGTGCGTTAGGCAAAAGGGAAAATATCTGAAAAAAGTTTAATTTTAATAAAAGAGAAAGTATGCGCTCTGCATTAGGTAGGTATAACCTATCTAATAGTAGCATCTGGATATAATACCCACCCAATAAAAACAAATATATTTCTCTCTAGTATTAGTCCTAATTATAATAATATTAAAGAAAAATCCAATATATAAAGTTCAACGCACAGGTAGAGCGTGTAGCAGCACCTACATACGCGTCCCTGTGCCGCTCGCGCCGCAGTTCGGCGCCCGCCTGCTTCTACGAGGCGGGCGAGGGCGCGGAGGCGGTGCGCGTGTGCTCCAAGCACGCGAGGATACACGGCTGCCTCTTGTACTTGCGATGCTAAACATCGGTATGGGATCTTGTGAAATATATCATTTGATTGAATCAGTGGCAATCAAATATTTGTTTTGAATATAAATCCCTCGGCGACAAATAAAGACAAGAGTTGTAAGTATAAGCTAGCTAACTAAAAGTTGTTTTTTGATTGATAGAAGAAGAAAGAATAGTTATAGTCATAGTTATGACTCTCATGTGACGGTAGGCACTAAGCACTGCAGGTTCTTCGTCTCTTATATTTTGCTTATTCAGAAACACTAAGAATGAGTAACCTAAGGACCATTAAAATTATACAAATCTGTATTTATTTACAGGCCTCAAAATAAAGTCCGCCGCGCTTCAGCCGACGTCACGGTGCAGCTGCCCTCCTCCCCGCCATGCCGACGCCCCTTCCCACTCGTCGTTCATGACTTGCGTCTTAAAGACGTTACGTCTTATAAAGTTGTGATTTAATAAATATAAATCTGTATAAGGTTTAGCTGCCAAGAACTCTATAGAAAAAAAAGATATTAATATTTTTTTCGTCATTTTAAAAGTATCAACTTATCAAGCAACTGACATTATTAAAAAAATGATTTGATATATTGTTTTTTGGTCTAGTCTTAACCGTCATTGTCATTGTAAACTAAGCTTTGTACATATTTATGAATGTCTATCCAAATTTAGTATAAAACAATTTCAAATGTAATATATTTTAATACATTTTTTTCCTATTAATAAACAAAATTCTTAAACAGATTAAACTTTTATTAAAAACTGAAAATAAAACACCATCTACAAATTATGTGTATAAATAATATTTTGACCATCGTAACTCGTAAGACAAAATTCGTCATTCATCGTAAAAATTATTATAGACGACACATTATTACATACAAATTAACATTAACAAATAAGCATTGCGAAGCCCTTAAACTAGCTAATGGCTTTAATTAGTCTGTCGCATACAATGTCAAATCTACTCATTGAACCAAAAGAAATAAAAAAATAAAACACCATGTATATATAAATAAAACAAAACTTTATTCATCAGAAGGCCAAATAGTGGCTTAACAATATTATAGGCGTGACATATTACATTACAAATTAACATTAACTAAAGCATTCCAAATCCTTTGGAGTAGCTAATGGCTTTGATCAGTCTGTCGGCTAGTTTGTCTCTTGTCGAATATTCGGGCAGAAGGAGTACGTTAAAGCAAGTGTGGGCGGAGGGAAGGCGATCGCAGTCGGGGCCATTTCGGGCTATCACTAGTTTTAAATGGCTGAGGCCACCGACTGGCACCCGGTCAGATCCTGTGGTAAACTGTAATAATTTACGTTTGTCCTCTAATGAGAAGCCGTGGACGATGCTCCAAAAGTCCTTTATAGTTTGTGAATCGGCTGTGTAGCCGCCGTCGTATTCCGTTGATTTCTCTAACTCATTGAAGTCAAAGTTCTGGAATTAGAATGCATTTTTTTTGTTTACTATTCAATAATTTTTCACAAAAAGCAGAGCATGAAAAACAAGCTTAGTAATATTTTGTTTTTTATATTTATACATACTACGAGTTATACTAATAAGTAAAAAATAAATGAGGCCAGTGGGGAACAAAGTGTGACTGTAAACTGACTGGTTATGAGCTCGAAATGAAAACAAACAAAAATTCCCCACAGGAAATGAAATATTTATTTAAAATTTATATTTCTATTTCTTCGATCTGGTGCCCGCGGCAAAGGGCGGTGTTAAGTTCCGCCACTCAACAAACAATAACTCCAGAATTCCTTTCTCCACTATCTACCCAATTTAGTGTAGGGGTGGAACTCAACGCCGTCTTTGTATTATTACCAAAGCGAAAATATTAAAATACTTCATTGAATTCGAACCCACAGCTATTGCGTTTACAACATTACACAAAGACAAACGAAATTACCTTGCTCCCACACACGAGGGTCTCCACCTCCTCGGGCCGGAACAGCAAGCCGAGCTGGCTCTCGTCCGTCACCATAACGAAGCCGCGCCGGAACGCCAAGAATTGCGTCTCCACTGACTTATTCAGTAGGAACTCCGCATATAGGTCTACAAACTCCTGGGAAATTAACGAAATAATATTATGTATGAGTAAATATAATATGTACCTTAGAACTCAATGTGTAAGTATATTGGCCATTCGATATTAAGATATTATCAATTAATAAATTCAATGATTTATCAAAAAAATAGACATATTTTGTTTAATTTACAAAAAAAAACTTAGAAAACTTGAATCACCCTTCGATTACTCAATTCAATTGCAAAATACTATTAAAACATAACATCTCCAATTTTTTATGGTGACATGGAGCATTTCAACAATATTACAATTCTTGAAATGATTAACTTGACATTCACATTTACCTGTTTATTTTCCTGCGTTACGAATATATTATCGCCGTTTTCTTTCAGATCGTGGAATATATTGTTTCCGAATACGTCTGTGTAACATATCCTAAATGTTTGATAGTATGCTTCCTCTAAATCACTGCCAGGGTACTCCAGCATGTCTTTTAAACCATTGTATAGTGTCTATAATTATAATCAAATATATTTTTTATTCTAATAAAAAAAATGTAAGTATTATAGAAGTTAATGTTAACAAAAAATATATCTTACTGAATACAATCTTATATACAAATGAATATATATATATATATATTTATCATAATCAAGTATAGCTTTGTATATTTTGTGCAGCAACTTAGGAGTTATTCATTATCCAGTACTAAATGTAATAATTTAAAAGATAGAGAAAGGATAGAGGAGATAACTATTATTTATAAATGTAGTAACTTACAGAATTCCAATCGGCCAAATCTTCAAAGGAACCTTTCTTTCCCATCAGCTTTCTGTACACAACCATTGGGAAGTTGACGGCTAATATAATATTGTTATATATTGCAAGACCTAAGACTATTCCGATTAATGTGAACTGAGCTTCTGTTTCGAACGACGTTGGGTTAAACCTAAAATAAATGATTTTTTAAACCTAAAATATATTACTTTTAATCTTCACACTGTATACTGCATATAGCAGGGTAGAGAGTCATCATTTTTTGGTGAATTTTCGGGACATTGCGAATTATGTAAGAGCGAAGAAGACGAAATTTATTTAATAATTAATTAATAATTAACTAACTAACTATTACTTTTATTAAATTTTTTAACTATACTATTTTTTACTTAACGAAAATGATAAAAAAAATTCTAATAGCAACATATTAAAGACAACATTTTGAAAGGTTGCATTGTTGTTTGACCACAAATTCAACAATTTTATTAATTTACATTTGATTATATTCATTTGTAATGTTAATTTGTAAAACTGTATTTTTAGAGCAGTACGAGTTATAAAAAACGTACCAAACAGTACTCTCATCAGGTCTCTGCGTAAACATTCCATAATCGGGATTGAATATTTGTTCGACGACTAGTTGGAAGAACTCCTTACTGACACCACCTTCGTCCACACCCTGTTCCCCTTCAAATTCCACCACTAATTGCTTTTTAAGGTCTAACGCGCGCTCCATTGCTATCATTTCCAGCTATACAAATATAATTTTATATTTAAATTGTGTAATTATCAAATATAGTGTAGACTTAATAAAGTAAGTGTAATTTATATTTAAGGTGGAAAATATTAATTCGACTCATCAGAATTCAATTCAAATTATGCCGATCATTACGATCGATAGTCAATCGATTTTTATTCGGTATTTATTAGTTTACAAACAGCTTACACATTATTTCATTTCAAACAAATTTTACTTATATATGTACTGTCACCTCACCTCGACTAGCGCATCGTCAATGATGTGCGAGCGGCGCACCTTGAGGCGCAGGAAGGGCATAGGCGGCGCGGCGCCCACCACCGCGTGCAGCAGCGACACGCGCCGCTCCGAGTACATGCGGATGCGGTTCTCGTAATACAGCCCCAGCGACTTGGTCGCCGCCGTCAGGATGAACGGGTACTTCAGGAATGAGAACTTTTTACCTGCAAACACATTTGGTTTTCGGTTAGCTTGATGCTGCATCTCGCATACAATCAGTAGTCAAAGCGAAAGAAAAGATAAGACAGATCCGTATCCGTGACTATTTTGACGATCTTTTTAGGATATTTTACCTTATTTATTAAAAATATATATTTTCTTTGAAAAAATCTTATAACCCAAAGCCTCCAAAGCCAAAGTATATAAGGATGTTCCTTATATATCTGTCCTTCTCTCAAACTCAAATAAACGATCAGCTGGTATTAGTTTGTATAAAGAGTTGAATTGAATTTTATTCTGGTTAATTTTAAAACATCTATATTGATTAAGTTAGTAAGTTAAGATCTGTATCTGCTGATCTTAAATATCTGTAGAATGTGAATGTATGCGAATATACTTTGTCCGACGATCCAACTCATTACTAACAGTCAAGTAGAAAAAGGGAACTGAGTGTTAAGACACTTCATTCCCCATGCACCACCTACTGTGATTGAGACCGAGTAGCAAACCTCAGCATCGCGTTTTGCCTACTTACCAGAGCAAATATATGAAAATAATTCACTCTGTCGAGTGGGAATCGAACCCATAACCTTTCCTGTCAAGTCTCATTAAAACTCAAATTATAGTGTTTATTTTACCTACAGTTTAATTATATTGCACTTACCTATTTCAGTTTTACAATTAGCTAAGTCTATATCCATTTCTATAGTATCACTGAGGGGTTCATTGTAGAACTCCTCAAATGGCAAATAAGGTTTCCTAGCGTCTAATACGTTTATATCTAATTCAATTGCTGGAAACAAAACATTTATATAAGAATCATTTTTATTATTTAATCTTGATACATTTTCACATATATGAATTTGTGTGACTCTATGATTTGTCACTCCATTCTTGTATAGGGACAATTATATTATTAAAAGTACAATCAAACATTGATATTAGATAGTGATTAAAGCTAAATTTTTATTATATATAATTCCATTCGCTGAGGACACAGATCAGTTTTTTAGGTAATGCATTTATTTTAAATTCCTTTCTTACATAGCCATTACTTACAATAGTTATCCATTTTATTATTTTGTTTAATCACTTACTTTACCATCTTTTTTAGCTTCTCACTTTATCTCAATTATAGTAGGGAAATATGGGAAAATATAGTGTTAATATACTCCATTTCCCACACACCACCATGATTGAATAATTCAAATTATATAATTTAATAATTTTTTATTTCATTATTTTTTTGTTTTCTGCACTACTTATTTGAACATTAATATATCTTTTAGATTATTTATTTAAAAAATTAAAATATTTTAGATTATTTAAACATTTTAACTCACCTAAAGGATCATCTTGCTGTGCTTGTTTAGAGTTTTTAATAGATGATAAAGGATATAAATGGTCTAACGCATCACCCAATGGATCTAATTGGTTAGTAATGACTATGGGTTCTTCTCTTAATGTGTTAGGCTCCATCACTCCAGCAAGCATGTTAGCATAGTATACTATCTGAAATAAATATTATAGTATCTTTATTAATATTATAAAGGTGAAAAGTTTGTTTGGTTAAACTCACTAATCCCAGGAACTATATCAGAATAACACAAGCCTACAGGCTACAGCCTATGCTAAGCTGATGTATAAATGTATATTTTAGTTTTTATATGAATAATAGTATTAGAAGAACAAACTACCTTCATTAATTTAGTAGCCATGGTGACACTCTCATCATCTTGTACTTGAAAGTTTCTAGAATAATTTGTTGATATAACCCTCAATGTTATTAACTGTTGTAAAGTCTCTAATATGTGTTGAAGACTTTCTTTACAATGTTGCGCCCATACTCGAGCTAATTTTGCTTGGGCTGGAAAAATACTATTTAGTAGACATTTTATATCAATTATTCTTGAATATGATTTGATAAATATTATACATATTATTATATAGTATAATATTTAAAGTATTAAGTAAGTCACCAATAAATATCTGTCATTTTTAAAGTATTATTATAATTCCATTCCATTCTCAGATTTCTGTGTAGATTGACACATTGTGTCTTGACTGCTTTATAACACCATGCTTTCTCTTACTAAAGCAAAGAAATAAATGTAATTAATTATTTTGAACAGGGATGAAACCCGCAAACATTGTAGTCACAATCAAGCGCTATTTCACATTTTAAGAACAATATTCAATTAAAATCATTGCTACCTTTTACAGGTAAATGTTCAGCTGCATGGCACAAAGCAGGCAAGGCGATTTCCAAGTAATCATTACAACCTAAGTCTGGCACTTCAAAGGCAATAACGAAACAATTGACCGTATCCTCCATACTCATGTTCTTGGCTATCCGAAGATCTATCTCGAGATTTTCCGCAAGTGTTATAAGAGCTGTGACTAATGCTGAACTGTAATAATCTGATGGCACCTATTAAGATGAGAATAAAATATTATATGCTATAAATGTATATTTTTCATTAAAAAATTTAATAAATTAACGTATGTACGAATGATGTGATGTCACAATATTTGATTTTCACAGAAATATAATTGAACGTGAAAATTTTAGGTAAAAATTTTAAAACTTGTATAAAAATAAATACATATAATTTCTCCTTACAAATGATAATTCAATTCAAAAATATGACAAAAAAAAATTGGCATAATTATTTACTTTGGCAAGATACTGAAATGCTCTACTACACGATGCTACATCTAGTCCTGGTCCAGTCATACTGTCTACATCTTTATCTGGATCACTTGACGAACACATTGCTTTTGATTCTTTATCTGTAAAAATTGTCATCTACATTAATATTATAAAGCTAGAGAGTTTGTTTGGATGAACACGCTAATCTCATAGCTACTAGTAGAACTTTGGCTTGACACCAGATGAAGGAAATGAAAAATACATTCATTACTTTCAGTGGGTATTGAACTATTTGCACATATTTTACAGTCAGATGTTAACTACTGCATACTTATTTTCATAAATATTATAATAAAATGTATACATACCTACTTTTTTGCTTCCATCACTACCATTATCACTATCCTTCAATCTCCTTTGAAAACATCTAGCTAATATCAGTGGTTGTGTGAAAGCTTCACCCAAAGCTCTTATAAGCGACTGTGGTTTTTTTGTTTGAATACACTCATTGCACAACTCGTATATACGTTCCTCTGTTAGTGGAACACCATCTGTAAGTAGTGATAAGAGCAAATTGTCTAAAGTATCTATCAGCCATTTCGATTTTAAACGAATATCAAATAAAGTTACTCTAGACATATCTCTTGTCTTGTCTCAATGTCAAGTAAAATTGTAGCAGTTAGTATTGCAATATAAAGGATTTAAATGGCAGTTAGTTAATGTTTTTCTATTATAATAATTACTATCCTAATTAGGTAATTGGAAGTTTGTTTTACAGTAATTAATTATAAAGAATTATATAAATAATATAATTTTTTAATTATCATAATGATAGCTTCTTTAAAACTGGTCTAAAATTAATTAGATAAATTAAAAAAATGTTAATGTAGTTAAGCCATTTAAGTCATAGATTCTTATTATATAATATACTTTGCACAGTTTTACATACAAAATTAAGTGGACTTGAGTGTATAGTAATTTAGACACAGCTCAACAAGAACTTAAGATTTCAATTGCTAGAGAGCTTGGACAGTTTCAAAGAGGTAATGTTAAAATTTTAATTTTTCTTAACACTTTTACATACAATTTAAATATTAGTAAAACTTTTCACATACTATTATGACTTAGAGTTTTATAATCCTCTTGAGATACATTTTGACTAGCTTCAGAAATTGTTTCCATTTTATTCCCTGTTGGTGATGTACTGCATGATGCAGACTCAGATTTTTTCTCCGTTTCATTTGATTTGTCTTTTGGGCTAGAAGTTGTGCAAGTTGTGCTGGAATCAAGAAATATTATTCTTAACAATTTTAAAGTGTTATCCCACACTTGGGAAAGAAAATTACTTTACTTTTTGAGAATAATACTTATTACTATAAAGTAAATATTATTCTCTTAGAAATAGTCTTTAAAGAGTGAAATTTGTTTCTGTCTGTTTGCGGCTTTGCCAACTTGAACTAATACTCAGCATTGCTTTAATTTTCTAGTAATGATATAATTTTATATACAATTTTGAAACCTATATTGAAAAGTAAATAACTTTACTAACAACGTTATTAATAATTTTTCATTATTTTTAGCTTTATTACAATTTTAAATGCCACCAAATATTTTTTCTTATATATCTTCCATGTAGTAACACAGTTCTGTTGTAATTTTATTATAAGTGAAGATTAGCTCTCATTATATATACACTTCTTAACAAATATAAAAATTTACATTAATTAAAGCAATTAATTTTATTTATTAATTATATGCAGTAAGTAAATAAGACTGAGTATTCTTATCAAATAAGTAAATATATTAACTATATAATGTTAAATATTGATTTCAGTAGTTGAAATATTTATGTTCTTATCAATATGTTAAACAATATACTTTTTTATAATTCCCCCAAGTTTTCTTACATTTATTTCCAAAATATTAAAGTGTTTTTGTTTTTAATATTAAAGCATTGTAAATAAATAATACGAGTCATCTAATTTATACCTGTATTTACTTACCTTGCACTGGAATCACAAGTACTTGCTTCTGTTCTTGGCACCTTGTTAGGTAAAGTGTCACAAAGGCGAGCTTCTTTATAAAAAAGTTTTATTGCTTCAGCTGCTGCTTCGTTAGGGGTTAAATTTCTTGCCTGCAATAAAATTATACCATGTAACTTCATAAATTTAGTAGAGTGGTAAAGTTTTACTATTAAGTTTAAATGATAACAAGTTGATACTAATTAAATTTTTAACTGAGAAACTTTGCCATGAAGATATTACCTCCCCACTTGATGCACAGTATTGGTTGTCACAATTAGGGTTACCACAACCATCCAACAACTGATAGAAGTATCTTTCAATCAATTGTCTCGCCGCAGCTCGCTTCATAATGTCTTGAGTATTGCTTGAACCTGAATCGGCGCATAAACCTGGCGCAGAATGATCCTTAGAATTGCTTGGGGTTGAATTGTTATTTGACGATGATGCTTCGCTCCCCCTAAGGAAGGATAAAATAAGGTCTTATGTATTGTCGCAAACGAAAATATTGTCAACAATAATCGAAAAATAGCAAGTAATGCATAACCTCTAACAATTGCATTATTCGAACTACGCAAAATGTAATAAAGAAAAGAAACTGTTCATAATCATACGTCCAAACCGATACAAAGAGAAGTAATTTATTTTGAAGTTAAAAATAAAAGACATAATGACGACAAATTTATTTACCTTGAAGCTTCGTCAGTTTCGCTTTTTGAGTTCATAGAAATAAATGAATATTAATACTTAACAACTTCTAATCATCTAATATAGTTAACGCGAAGGCACCAGAAAAACATTCGTTATTTGCTGAATTTCTAAGGCAATGTTTTTACAAAACAAATTAAGCAGGTACACAAAAAACCACCAATTGTTCTCTTTCTACAATCTGTCAACCATTTTGAACTTTGGTATTCGTTTCACACAAGATAAATTCTAAAATTAAAAAACCTAAATAAAAAATTAAACATATTAAATAATATTTTACACCTAAAATTTATAAATAAGGAAGTAAAACTAAGATATACTTATTCTATGTGTTCATACTCTAAATTAGGGAAAAAATGAGGTTGATGTAAATATTTCATGACAACAAATTAAAAATACGCTGCATGTATTGAAATTAATAGGTACAATTGCGAAAAAATATTAATTTGATATACAATTGAGTTTTTTTTATAAATTTTGTGTATATTAATGTTAGGAGTTTTTGAACACATAATATATTTTTATTTCCAAGTTTATCAACCTAAAATTAAATATACAAGGAATGATTATAGAGGTATATAAGAAATGATTTAAGAATTAAAATTACTAAACGTAATTGTAAATGAATCATTCCGATTTCCGATGTTACATTGACAGTTGACAGTTCGCTATGGATATGGAATTGGCATTCTTTTTGTTTGTAAAATTTTGATAAATGTGAATATTTTTGAATAACTTCGTGAATAGCCATATATATTACAAAAACATTCTAATTTATACCATTTAATACTCGCCTTTTTATCATACTACATTTTCCCATAGCTTGTTTGCATATTATTGAAAATTTAAGAAAATTAGAAGCGGAATTCGGAAACTACATTAAACATGACGGAGCTTATGCCTCTCGAAGAATCTGAGCAAGACCGTGTGAAGTCGGTCCTCAATGGCTTTCAAATGTATCCTTTAAGAATATACATGATGTTTGTTAAGTAACTAGTTAAGATTTTGTGGTCCATATGTTATTTTAAAACATTCGCACCATTGTTTATTTTAAAGTTTTATAATCTTACACATGTACATTGTACAATAGTTTCTTGACACATACTGCCAGAAATTATATGAATCTACGAGATGTTGACACAGGTAACTATGTTATTAAATGTCAATCGAACATATTGAATAAAACCACTCCTCAATCATATGTGTCATATAAAATCAAAAGCAGCAACATCCATTTTTTTTTGAAAATTTATTATATATGTAATCTGTTAGTGTAGCCACTACACTACATATTACACTTATAGTTACATTTAAAAAAAATGGAATTTGCTGCTTTTGCATCATATATTACATTTTATTTAACAATTAGTATTGTATAATATCATTAATATTTAATAAATAGAATAATTAATGGGATTTCATGGATTTAGGTAAAGTAATTTGGCAGCACAATGAAGATATGTCAAATCCAGATGTTGAACACGAAGCAAGAGTTCCCAAGCGCATCCTTAAATGTAGAGTGGTCTCTCGAGAAATGAACTTTAGCTCTGTAGAACCAATAGAGAAATTTAGGTTGGAACAAGTGAGTAAAAGCAATATATACAAATTAACAAAAATTACATTTACTTTGAAATGAACACATGTTCTTTATTCAGTGATGATTGGATTATCCAGACATTTATATGGATTCACAATTATCTGGTAAAAATAAGGCATGGCATAAGGTTTATGATAGTGAGACAAACTTTTAAAACATCTTTAAACAATAGTAAAATATATACCTACTAAAGATGTGTATGTCCACCAAGCATTTTCATGTAGTGTTATTTTCTAGTATTTGTCTAGTAGTGTATAATCAGTTCCATTTAGTGCATACTATGTAGGAGGTGCAGTAGAATAATTTTGAATTTGGGCAGTTAGAGAGGAGCTTGGACACTGCAATTAATGCACATTTTAAGGAGCCTTTAAGCCTACACCTTATACAGGTCCCAAGAACTATTGTGAGCTTCTTTTGCTGTAATATCTCCATATGACAATGCTACTTTTTGTTTTTCCAGAGAAGAAAAATTAAAATTATTGACTCTTCTGAGTGTGATTTTAAACCCTTCATGTTTATACAATAGCTGTATATTTTGCATTGGAGTATAAGCTCCATTTTAAAATTGTAATAACATCATAATAATATGTCATTTTCTAGAAAGTTCTGTTCAAGGGAAGATGCTTGGAGGAATGGTTCTTTGAATTTGGCTATGTTATTCCGAACTCAACAAATACATGGCAATCCATAATTGAATCTGCACCCGAGTCCCAAATGATGCCTGCAAATGTATTAAAGTTAGTAGAAGTTTTCTTAATATATAATTTGAGTTGTTTTGGTTTTTTAGTTGTTATGTTTGAGTTTCAGTTTTATAAGCTTACGCTTACAAATTCCTCTTTGAATATGTTATCATTTTGTATAATACTAAATAATAAATTTCTCATATATCTTCTATATGCAGACAGCGATGAGTATCAGTTTTATATATAGATAAATTGCCAATTCATGTAGTTAATGTTGGAAGTTACATATATTATTATAATTTTGTTTTGATTTATTTAAAACAGCCATATTTTTTATTTCAGTGGAAATGTGGTTATAGAAACGAAATTCTTTGATGCCGATCTCCTGATAACTACATCGCGTGTGCGACTTTTTTACGTATAATTACCATTTATGTAACGCACAGCATTTATTTTACTTAGTAAATATATGTTTTAAATATAATGCATTTAAATGTACACTAAAATAAATAATTTTATTATAAAATACATCTAGTCATCACTTTGGGATGTAAATGTTCACTGAAATATACTAATTAAGATAGTAATAAGTCAATATAAAGAAAAGTATTTCTAAATTCGTGTCTATTTTCGCCGTTTTCTTGATTATTATTTAATATTAACTTTTATAACATCAGTTTTTTTGAATTGCACATAATTCTATTATATTGTTATTACTTTCGATATTTTGTCATTCTTCAATAAGTAAGTAAGTTCAGGTTGCTTAAGTTAAGCTTTGCATTTGTGTAAGTGAATACTAAAAGTAGAGTTACGTTTTTTTTTAAACTTTTAACTATTACATTAGGTTACTATGAAACATACTATGTCAATTTACTTCATATAAAATTAATAAATTAAAACGATAAAGTTTTAAATATAGATGTTTCTCTTTCCATTATAGTTAATTTTCAAAAATTTCTTATCTTAGTAGACCTACATCTTAAATTAACACACATTATTAGTCGTAGCTTACTATTGTTATTGCTATATTTAAATTACACATTACATACTAATATCATTATATAATAATAAAAAAGTGGTTTTTTGGGTTTATTACAAGTTTATCCGTCCAAAATTACTATAAAAATAACCGTCCCACTATAAAGGGATCTTTAAATATTTTGTTGTCTATTGTATTAGTAGTAACATTCATTAGTCATCAATAAATAGGGCACTAATGTAATTTCACCTAATATTTAACATAATAAACAGCTTCACGCTTTTACCGCATAGCAGGATAGGCAAGGGGACACACACTATCTCCCTTCCTACCCAACTTTCAAGTCATTTTGTGTTGCGGAACTCAGCGCCGCGCTTGGTCTATCAAAGCAGGAAAATGATAATAATTTAAATGCACAATTCACTCGAGTGGGAAACGCTCTTACAGTCGGACGCTTTTTCTCTATGCCACAACGGCCTTGGTAATAAAGTAAAATAATTGGTAATATTTCAATTATGTGTTAACCAATTTTCAAAAATGAGGAGTTATATTATTTTGTGTGTCCCTTGACTTCTCTGCCATTTTTAAATCGATCAGCTTAATGAATTATCAATAAAATATTTAATTTTAATTATCTTTTATTTACAATATCTATTTGCCCATGTAAACGATAAATAATTGTGACTTGGTACTGAGGTTCTCGTGGCGCTGCTGTACAGCGTCTGACTATAAGCACGGCTATGGCTTCGATTCCCACTGGGGGAATGATTTATTTCCATTTGGCGCTCTGGAAATGAACGGCGTTGAGTTTTAGTACGCTATGTCTCAAAAATTGGGCAGGAAGTGGGGAAAGGTGTCTTAACTGTTATGTGCATCATCAATCATTGATCATGTATCCTAATTTCTAGGATCCTGGATCCTAAATGAAGCTAAGAATAAAAATGAAATAAGTTTTAATCGATCTAAAAATCAATTAGTGTTCATTGATTAATCCTTTGTCAAAGCCGATAATAGATTGAATAAAACATTTACTAAAAAAAGACAATTATAATTATAGATACTCGAATGATATAAACCACAAACATATTCATTTACATTATTTACTGGAATTAATCGAAATTAACTCATTGATTGGTAAAGGTAAGCGTAGAGCATTGCCAATCAGCAATCAAAGCATCGATAAGTCGTGAGTGACTCGGCACTGTATCTTATTAGTACGCTGACACGTTTATCAATATTACCATAGAGGAAACGAGGAGCGTGGTCACCTGCAGGAAGAGCCACGGACGCCGCGACAGGAACTTTTTGTTAATTAAATGATTGGTGGCGGGCGGTACATCCTCTCTAACCAGAACCCTACGTCGGATTTCTTCGTAGACCCCAGTCGAAGGAAGCCGTGTCGTTTCGATGCGCGGCACACGCACCGACTTCGCATATAAATAATAGAAATTATATAATTATTTACCAGCGAGTGCTGGCCGCGTACTTGCTGGGAATCGTAAATCGTAATATAGTCGTAACTCGTATCGGCCATCGCGGCTGCCCACTAAATAATAATTACGATGGCATTCCGATAAATTTTAAACGTTTTTTCGATAGGAAGGTCGACGTTATCGGTTACCCAACTATTACACTTTGTTATAGAACGATAAGCTGTCTAATTGTATGTAAACTTGGACACTTGCTCGACCCATTTCATTGAATCGCGTCCGATTCTTAACACAATAAACTTGAGATCTGAAGAATATCTGAAATCGAATTTTCTGAGATTCTTATCCTACTATGAATGTATAAGTAGATAAAGCATTTATTGAATTAATTAATGAAACCAGTCGGTGCAGAGGCGCAAACGCGACTGGTTGTGGGTTCGATCCTCGCTCGAGGAAATTATGTATTTAATATTTTCTATGTCTCAGAATTCGGCGGAGTGTCTTAACACTAGGACGCCTTTGCTTACCTTGCTACATGCGGGATACAGCGTGAAGCTGAAAAAAATAAATTTCGAAAGTAATATACTTAGGTAAGTATTATAACTAAATAGTTTACCGTAGTAATTTATTCATATAGCGGATGTTGAAATTATGTAATGTGATATAGAAAATACTCCGATTCTCCTCTCCTCCTCTCCTCCTCCTCCTCCTCTTCCTCCTCTACTACAAGAATCAATCTGTAGATGATTATTAATAATTAAAAAAAATACTTGAATTTTAGACAATTTAGCCCTAGAGCAGACGCCAGCGCGGCGTACGCACGCCGGATGAACACCAAATGTGTGATATTTTTAGCTCTGTTGATTGCCCTCTTCCTGTTTCCGGCATACGCGGCTCTGATCTGAGCCGCACTACCAGCTAATTAGTGATGAATAATTAATATCGATGCTCAGTTGACATGCAAACGGCTTGATAGAACCCGAATTGGTATAGTAAATGTAATTATTTAATCATATTTATAATAAAAATCCGGATTAGTTAAGCTTTAAATTAAATGCTCTTAATGATGATTGGAGTATACGCAAGCGACTTAGATTGTACGGTAACGTATTTGATGTGTCTAATTTAAATTGATGTATTTATGACTTTTAGAAATAAAACTAGAACCCCAATCATCTAAGAAGACTTCAGCTTCACGCTTTATATCGCATATGGTAGGGTAAGCAGAGAGAACTTAGTGTTAAGACACTCCGTTCCTCATTTTTCGCCAAATTCTGGAGGCATTGCGTGTTGAGTGGCGGAACTACACCGCGTTGCCTGGACACCAGAGCGAAGAAATGAAAATATATATTAAAATAAATATTTCATTTTGTCGTGTGGGGTCGAACCCATAACCAGTCGCGCTTACAGTCACACACATGTGCCCTTGCGGCAAGACTATCTCAAAGATATCGCATCTATATAAATTATAAGAAATACTTAATACAAATGTGTCTCCTACCTACCTTATTATGTAAATTAGAAAAAACTTACAATTAAAGCTTTTGTATATTACATTATATTTTTTCTGTTTATTTTATTAACTAAAAACTATTTATAAGAATTGAAAAAAATATATATTTACATCTCTGCATATAAGTATCTAGAAGTAACATATTTACTTACTCTTATAATTTGCTATTCGAAATTGTCACTGGCATGATAGTAGAGTTCCTTTAAAAAAGCAATATAAACACTAACAGGATAGCGGGTACCGGGAGCTCGGTCCGCGGGTCAGCGTCCTCGCTCCCCCTCCACGGCCGCTACACGCCCGGGACTAGGTTTTTTGACCAAATAATAGTTATAGCCACGAAGCAATGCTAAGTTGGATAACTTAACGGTGACTACGATATCATGTTCTTTATAAGAAAATATAATAATGACGTGAAAGTATCTATTATTTTGTGTAACGTTTTTAAAGAAAAGAGTAACAGGGATGAATATTTTAAAAAATACTAACTTTTATTTTACCATATAGTGTCAAAGTTAATAAAAATCTATTATAAATGAATCATTTATTAGTTCCTATTGATAAACATTTAGCCTCTTCCAAATATATTAAAAAAAATATATAAAATATGTTACCAAGAGTATCAATCACAGTAATATGATCATCAGATATGAGGAAAAATATTTCTATCAGTAACAAATCATATTAAGACAATATAGATACTAAAAATGAAAATAAATACTAGTGCAATGGCGCGGAACACGAGACTGGGCAAAAAGAGTGGTCACTGGTCACTGGTCACTGGTCAGTACAAAAAGTGGATGTTTACGATTCGTTGTCGAAGGTAGTGGTCGTCGTGACAGGCTTCGGGGGAGAGGCATTCAAGCGTTTAGCGGGTAGCTGTAAAAACTGGACGCGCTTGGATAGCCGCGATTACACTCGCTGTCTTAGTTTAACAAGAAGTCATTGGAAATTTTGAAATTTTCACATTAAAATGCTCGGCAGTTGACAATTGGATAATTAATTACTAAAAGAGTTTGCTATTGGTAATAACTAAATAATATTTATGAAAGATTTCAAATACAGTTGCCCAAGTTCCTGTGCTACTGTAGATATCTACCTATCTACGAGTACTATATACATATCTTCAATGATTAATGATTAAGAGTTATAACTTATAATATTGAATGATGTGCCTAGTCCAAGTTTTGGGTATCTGATATATTTTAAGCACTATAAATGTAATAAGTACGTATAATTATATTATTAACAATTAAATAGGTATAAAAATCAATTTAAGATAACTTATATATATGATTACGTATTATGAATACGTCCAAAATAAACCCAATGTTGTGTGACAGATAGTGAGTCTAACTTATCTAGTAACAAATGATAGACTTTTTAAATTTTTACTTTCTCTATCTAGTCTTGGAAAATATTTCAAATATAGGTACGTACATTTCGTCGTCTGTTTAAAAATCACGTCTGTTCTATGCAGTCGGTTAGGTACACCAGAATTGCTTCTGATCCTAACGCTTAAAAATATAAAAAAATATATTAACATATAATATGAGCACAATATAAAAAAATATCACAGAAACAAAGTTTGCGAAATTGATATTTGGTACCTTTGAGACGATTAGCTGGAAAGTCTAAATATAATGTTTACGATGGCAATAAAAATGCAAATGCCCAACCTGAGGTCCCATTCAATCACGATTAATAACAATGATGATCGGCGATTCAAAGAATCGAGACAATCACACATAAAAAGCTCACATACACCAGCTAAGGTATCCGTTGACCTCCCACCAAAAGGGACAGCTCCTTAACAATAATGACACAAGATGGTGAATCCTTTTGGGTTAGCCAAGGATAGCCAGCGCGTATCGGAAGGCTAGGCTCCCGGTAAGGGGCAGGTTACATCACATCTGGTTTATATGGCGACGGATTTGAAATATGAAATCGATCGTTAATTATCGATTCAGTGTAGGTGCGCCGCCATCTTGGATGTTAGCGCGCAGCCATGTTACCGCGCGCGGCTTCCGGCGGGCGCGTGCTGCTGAATGCTAATGTTCGCTCAGCGCCCGCGCACCCCGTCCTCGTTCCTGGATCGATCCGCAGCGAAACTTTGTCACACTTACTAAATTGCGATTGCATCGGTCTATTAATATTAATTATGTAATATTTATTTATAATACAATAAATATAAATTGATGCTAGTCGGTCTATTCATATTGTTATTGGCTAAATAAAGAAACAAAAATAGGAAGTTGAAGAAAGATATTTTTGTATTCATTTTACATTTAAAATGGTTCTCCATTCTTCTAAAATAATTTGCAACAATCATGTTATGTAGAGTTCCTCACCTCACTAAATCTAATGTTTCTCTACATATCTAGTCATATTAACACCTTATTAACAAACATAAGTTTATTCTCGTCACGAGTCAAGTACTAGATAGACAGCCCGGCTCTTGGCTCACATAAACCCATAAATTTAGCTTCGAATCGCGATTATACTCATTCACTGACAATGCTATTGTTTTGCGAACTATACAAGCCGATGTAAATCGTATCGATAGCTGTATCATTGTTAGTGCCACATTATCTTTACATATCGCAGAACTATTCGAGACAATGCAGTATGTTTATATGTTACTTCACCGACACAAGTAAAAGAAGTTATTTTGCCATGTATATTTGTTTTCCATCTTATTTGACAAAATAGATTAATTTATATTTTAATAATTTTAATTAATAACATTGATGAAATGTTTGCACTCATTTAGAATAGGTATTTAAGTATAATTATTAAGTATAGTATAGACAATAGCAATCGTATAGTAGAAACGTTTAAAGTGTAATATATGTATTAGAATATAATATACCGTATTTAGTACATACCATAGATAAATGTAATTATAGACGAAACCGCAGGCGGTCACTAGTTGAGAAGACTTATTGTGTCGGGAAAGTCGACGATTATGTCAGTCACGCCAGCATTCCTTGAATACCGATAGCTTTGAATTGTTATGATGAGTTAATTTATTGTTATTATTAATTGTTTATTGTCATTCTTAGTTAAATTAATGTTTCTACGTGTGGTGTGTATTGAAGTGTCATCAAATGCTTATAAACATAAATAATTTTTATGTTCTTCATTTATTAAAAAACATCTTGGTACTGACTTTAGGTTATGATTGGTTAGATATTAAAAAAAAAACAAAACAATTTTTATACCTAAAGCGTAAATATATTAGAGTTTTTACGTACTACTACGTACATAACGTATGTGAACGAATAAGAAGATAAAGCTGAAAAAAATAACAGTATCTATGATTTAATAAAGTAATCACCGAATTTTATTAACGAAAATTAATTAACTCGATTCATTTCTTATTAAGTTTGAGACATACTTAAGATAAGAAAAACGATAAAATGTAATAATTATGAAATTAACATTCTATTTTACATATTTTTGTTGGCCATTCTATCAAACAATACAACTTTCTAAGTAAACATATGGCTGTAATTAAAAACTCAGTGCATAAGGCGAATCGAATTTGGACAAAGGCGGTGCGGGCGTATTTTTTGCAAGTTACCCCTTCGTTTAGTGTTCGTGCTTATTGAAATCGTCCCGATAGCCCCTACCCCGCATATGGCTCCAAAGGAAATGACATGTGGTTCCCGAAATCTGCCTCCATTGACACTAAAAGGATACGGCTCTTTATAATGTTGCACTGATTTGTAAGAGAATATAAATAAATAATTATATACTTACATTTTAATAACTTCGAAAGTTATTGTAAATAAATTATTTATTTTAATTATATATTCAAATTAAAAAATCTTAGATATATATTTAAGTTGATTATAGAGTTCTTACATAACTACAATGAAATATTTTTCTTGTTTTATTTTTTTTATTCAATACTTTAAAAATATTATTAAAATATTAGTATCTGGTAAGAACATTTATGAATAAATATTGGGTACGTCATATATACGTAAAATTTAAATAATTTCTAGATATATAATTTTATAGTGGAACTTCCATATAAGTTGAACGATAGTTTGGAACACACCTGCCGACACATTCCGTCCTTCGCACGGCTTCGGTCGCACAGCGCACCAAATTTATTTTTTTATATACTTCATGATATTTGCTGTAATACTGCAATGACAGGTAAAAATATAATGTAAGTTATACGAGATATATATTCAATATAAAATATATTAAGAATACAGGATAGTGAATTTTGAAAGTTTAAACCTTAAATACGTTTCTTAAATAAATGGGTCAGTTCATATTGAAAAACAATAAGTATCTATCTTAACATTATTATAGCATCTATATAACTGTGTGAACTAATTACTTAGCTTAAATAAGATAATAGCTATTTTAATTTTTCACCTTCGCACCAACAATGAAGTAATTAACAATTTTTGATATACGAAGCATATTTGTGAGAAAAATGTAACAGCTGTAGTGATTAACAGCACACCTAATACAATAAAATAGTATATATTTATGTTATATTGTACACTTAAATTTAAAAAATAAAAATTATTAAATACTTAAAAATCAATTATCTCAATAACTATTAATAACGACATTAGAAAGTTCTTAGGGTAGACAGAGGGGACCAGAAAACCTAGTGTTAAGACACTGTTCCCATTAAAACACTTTCGTTCCCCACTTACCGCCCACTACTGAAGGCATTGCGTGTTGATTGAAAGACGAAAAGGGAAATATTAAATATTTAATTTTCTCGATTTGGGATCGAATCCACAACCTGTCGCCATTACAATCTCACGCTCGTGCTCCTGTGCCACAAGAAATTATTTTTCCATAGAACACATAAAAAAGTTTAATGTAATTTTTTTTATATAGAAACAATAGCGAGCAGGCAAAGCCTACTATAGTCGAGAATTTATATTTATCATTTAGCTAGGAGTTTAAATATTAAATAATTTCGAGCAGAGTAAGATGAGAAGCCAGTGCCGTTGTCGATAGTAATTGTGTTTTAGAATACGTATACCAATGTCAGCCTAATGAATGTGGCAGTAAAACGAAAAACATTAAATTAATCTCGCAACTAAATCTTTCATATAATATGATGTTAAACAAGGCTTATGTGATCTTCAATTAAATTTAATTGCTTGTTTCTATGAATGAATTTTGCGTGAAAATTATTGTTTTAGATATTTATTATATCTTCATGTTTTACTATAAATGAATTATGCGAATGGGTGTAGTCCATATAACGCGCACGTGCCATTTCTCTTTTGTGCCGTGTACTGTCTTAAAATATATGTACAGATATAATTCAGCTCAGCTTAAAAAAATATTTAAATGAAGGAAAAATATCCCAAAAATTCTTTAAAAATTTATATATTATTATTATAATTTAATTAATTTTCCAAATAGAATATGCCTAGTCTTACGTCCTACCAATATTTTAAATGGTTAAATCAATGGAAGTGATGAAATTTTAATATAAACATTCAATCTACATTGATATATGCAATATATCACAAAATTAAAAAAAATATCGTATATAAGATATACATGATTCTTATTAATTAAAATACAGACAACAAATATCTACACATTGAAAATAAAATAAGTTATTTTAAAATTTCTGTCACATATTCATATTAAAATTTCTATTTAAATATTCTATAAAATATGAACATGAATAGAAACTGTCTATAATAATTCTATACAATGTAAGGAGTTCTCAGTTCCCACGATACGTCGATCTCGTTCCCGATTTCCGCCCAGAACAGGCATCCCGCTGTTAAAACACTTCAAGTAGGCACTAGACATGTCACTCTGCCCAAAAAACCTCTTGAATTGCAATGAGGAGGTAGAAAGGTGATAATTTTTTCATTCTTTATTTTAATACTGTTTACCTAGCAAGGATATACAATTTTATTGCTATATAAAAAAAATATTTATTGTTATAAAGTAAATCATTTATTTGAGGCTGGCCGACTGGTCGTGGTGCAGGGGCACAAGTGTGTGACTGTAAACACGTAAAATTGTGGGTCCGCTCTGGTAACGCGTTAAAGTGCGGCGTTGGGTTCCGCCACTTATTACGCAATGTCCATAGTATTCGGCGGAAAGCGAAGAAGCGAATTGTCTTAAAGGGAACCGAGTGTCTATCTGTTCATTCCGTTGGGAGGTTATCAAATTGCCTCTGCGTACCCTGCTAT
>HE671001.1:0-30151 GCA_000313835.2 Heliconius melpomene melpomene
CAAAAATAACCCATTTTGGAGAATCAGCTGATATACTAGTTTGACGTAGTACGACGCACAGGCGCGTGTAAGCGAAATTTGAGGAGAGTTAGGGTAAATGGGTTATATAAGTTTCTATAATATAGAAAAAAAATAAACGATAAAAAAACCAAGATATGTAAGAATCTTCTTTTTAAAATCGACGAGATTATTTATAAGCCCGATTTTTTAAATAGAAAAATATTTCTGAAAACATATAAAAATTGGAGGGGTTGAAAGGGGTAAGACTTGAACCCGTATTCTTTAGATGGTTATCAAAATCGGCGGCTTGGAAAATTTCTAAAAAATAATTTAGCACTAAATTCGATCTTCTATATCAACTTTATAATAAACTAACTTTATAATAAACTAACTTTATAATAAACTAACTTTATAATAAACTAACTTTATAATAAATATAACTTTATGAAATAAATTTAAACTTAAATAAACGATATGGAATCAGTAAACAAGAAAGAGCTCTACACTTTTCCCGGTATTTTTAGGCGGAGGGAATCCATGATCCACTTCGTCGCCTACGTATCATCTGATTTTCGAGTTGACTTGAAAAGTGAATTTCTTTTATCATTACATGATAAGAAATGAAAATAATTTATTTCTTCAAGTAGGAATCAAACCTACAACCGTCGCATTTACAGACGCTGTGGCACTGCATATCCCTATTCTCCCCACACTTGTCACCTGGGGCAGGTGAAGAGTCAGCTGTGGGTAATCTCGCTAATTTTTATATATACTTATGTATGTGTTACCAATATATGCAATTTATATTTTATAGGCCTATAAATTATATGTTGATATTGTTGATTAAAAATAAATAAGGTTATTTAGTTAAAATTATTTTATATACTTCTAAATTATTTAAGCAAATACAAAATTAATTAGTAACTAATACACTGAATAAGAGTTAAAATTAAATATTAATATAAAATCTCTTTTTTCTTCCATTGTAATTTCATTGTTATCATTACTGAAGTCGTAATCTAAGTAAAATCGATCACTACGAAGTGCGTCAAATTGAGCTTTCAGAAATTTGCCCATAGAAACACAAAATCGACAAGGCTTGTAAAATATTTAAAAAAATACCCAAGTTACCACTGACGACAAAAATAACAAATTTTAAATAATGGGTACTCGTATATAGAAGAATTAGTAACTTCTTTGACTATTTTTTAATTTTCTTTAGTTTAAAGTGCTTAAAATAATATTCTCTGTATAATTTTTATTTTTTGTGCATGTAGGTATACATAGTTTTAAAGTCAGTTTTCCTTTTTAGCGTCACGCTGTATCGCGCACATAACAGGATAGGCAGAGGGAACCTAGAAGCCTAGTGTTAGGATACCCTGTTTCTATTACGACACTTCCGTTTCCTACTTGTGGCTGAACTCAGAAATTATAATTGTCTTGTATGGCGAAACTCAACGCCGCGGAAGTTTCTTTTTTATTACTTTTAAACTACACGTTATATATACTTGTAGGTATATATTATTAGTATTATACATACAGATAGAGTATTTATAATATTTAGGTATGTATGTTATACATATCATTAATTAAGCGAGTCGCGATCAGCTTATAATGTAATTCATGTCATAGTTTATAAGTTTACTAAATCTTGTCAAGTTATAAAGCATAAACCCATGGGGGAGCTCCTTAATATAATAAAATCTTTAATTTTCGTTAATATTATATATTTTAAATAAGTATTATAAATTTTTGGGAACCCGACGTTTCGTACATATTTGCAATAGTCCATGGTCACACGTGGTGGTAGACTGAGGTGGCATTCATCTGTCAGTTGATATAATTGTTATCAAACTACCGCCAATGATTTCTTAATTCCCTCTTGTACTGCCCTTGATCCTTCTAGCTCTTCAGTCATTATGTTTCCGTCATGTAGCAGGATAAAGGGAACTAGTGTTAAAACAATCCGTTCTCCACTTATTCCGGTTGCCCGACTATTCCTGGATAAAATTAAGTGGCAGAAGGAAACGCCAGGCTATGTCTTGGCAGGCATAAGAGAAAAATAAATCAAATAATATAAGACAGGCCAGTCGTGGTGCAGGGGCACAACAGGACGGTTGTGGGATCGATTCCTATTTGGAGAATGAAAAATTCAATATTTTCAATTCTTCACCCTGGTAAAAAGGTAAAACTTCCGCCATAGCAACGCTCCGAGAACTGAACGGAAAATGGGAAACAGAGTGTATTAACACCAGATTATCTCCGCCTATCTATACTAATATAATAAAGCGGAAGAATTTGTTTGTTTGTTTGTTTGAACGCTAAGATCTCTGGATCTACTGGATTTACTTTGTTTTTGTTTTGTATGAAAGCTGCATTCTTCAGAAGTGCTATAGGCTATATAATATTACATTACACATATATACTAATAAATTAAAATACTTTCTAATTTGACATGCAATTTATTCTGCCATGTATTAACATGTTTTTCGATTGTTATTAAACAACCGTCGTCGCTACACGATCGCGTTCATTACCGCGTCATTTTGATATTCATCCTTATGAAAATAAATATAATAGTCACTTTTAGCATTTTATCTAGATTGAAATTATATTTCTATAGAAATTATATTCTTATATTTCAAGCAGGCGTAGCCGCGTCCGGGTCCGCTAGTCTTATATATCGTGAAACTGAAAAAAAACAACTAAGAAACTATTATCTCTTTAAATATAGATGCGTAATTAATTTATTCATAGAGAATAAAAAGGTCACCGAATTCTGAGGTTGGTGACCCGCCTAATGTAAGTTGACGCTTGGATAACCTTCTAATTCTCTTGAAAATTAACAAAAAAATCACATTTTAAACCTTATATGTATACAAATAAGGAATATAGATTACTTTTCTATGCTAGAATCATTTTGTGGCCTTTTATTTAATAGTTTTTGTCCAGGACTTGACTATGTGTGTTTAATTACGTATAGTTTGTTACGAAATTGTGTTTGTTATATGTAGATTTTATAGTTGTGTCGTATAAGGAATCTTCTGCACTAATTTAGATAATATTTTTATAGAGAGGTATATCTAATTGCAAAATAAATACGTATAGTCAAATTCTTTATATTTTTGGAAAGGAGGAAATGATATTATTAATTTCCTTTTCCGTTCCGGTCACACTACTTACAACGTTGGATTTCGTCATCAATATGCAATCTCTCGTTGTCCAACGGAAAGCAGTGGAAAAAAGTGTCATAGCACTAGATTATCTCAGTCTATTCAGCATTTCGTAAAGCTACATTTTTTATTTAATATTTAAGTGTGTAGTAAGCCTAAATCACAAGCAGAACGCAGTTTTCGTCACGGCCAAACGTCCCAATAATGTGTTAAATAGCGGGTACTACCATTTGTATTATTATCTTTGGCTAACTCGAGCATTATCGAGGTTTTATCAAAAAAATTATCATCGAATTAAGATCTGATTTACTCAATTGTCATTGAAAATGTTTTGGAATTGCATTGTAGCGTAAAGAGGATGTAGGTTTGATACCATCGTGGCGGAGAGGCATTCGCGTGCAACTGTAAACGGGTTTTGGGTTCGATTCCTAATCGGGGGATGAGGTATTTAACATTTCCATTTCCTTGCTCTTGTAACGAAGCAAAGTGTGCGAGGCAAATTAAGAATTCAGCGGAAATGGGGACAAGAAGTATGTTAATGGAAAACGGATTAACTTAGCACTAGGTTCCTAGGTTCCCTTCGTCTACCCTGCTACAGCGCGAGGCTAGAAAATAAGACACTTAATAAGGTATCTCGCATTTAAGAAGATAACAGAATTATTATTAATGGATTTATTTCATTACCCGCATAGAAAAGAATAGAGGCGAATCATTGTATTTATGAAAATAATTTTTTACCGCACTAATTATAGATTTCACTTCCTGTTAGCAGATAATAAATATATTTTTTGTCTGTTTTTGTGTATTTCAAATTCACAATAGGAAATGTGCTTAGCTTTATTAAAATCGACCCCCTCAAAATTCTGAGAAATATTTTCTACTGCGCCATAACGACGCAGAAGTTACAACATTTTTTTAAAAATATTATTTTTTATCCTACTACCAAAAAAAAGCCTTTAATTAACTTGCTACATACTATTAACAAGTAGGATCTCATTATATTCCTTTGTCATTCGGATGATTCATTCTGCCATATCTATACAATTATGCTAAAATCACTATAATTAATATAAAATATGCACATCTTTTACAGTTAAATTAACGTGTTTTGAACATAAATTTTATAAAATAAAAGGTCATTATATTTTTTAGGGTTCCGTACCTTATAAGCTAAAAACGGAACCATTATAGGATCACTTTGTTTTCGGTATGGCCATCTGTTGGTCTGTCAAGATTGTTTATTTCCAGATCGAGGGGATATATCATATTGAAATTAATATTCTTATCATTCCGTCAAAAGTGGTGACTGGAGATAACGGGAACAGAGTATTTTAACATTAAGGTTCTCTCTGCCTACTCTACTATATGAGATATACAGAGTGATGCTAAACAAATATATTCTTATATATTCCTATGTACCTATGTACGTATATAAATACAAAACCTTGCTTTTCACAGTACTCAGTAAATCCTTCGCTCAAGCACCACGATGGTAGAGGTTATTGGCTTTATCTGCCACATTTGGTTCAACGTTTGATCTCTCTCCGGTTCTATGGGATTACAGTTCCATTAGATTATGAGATCCACGGAACGTACTCTGCAGAGTCCACCTGTTCCTGTATCTACTATCAAAATTATTTACTTCAAAGAAACGTAAAGTACGTAAAGTAACAAGGCAAGCGCAGTATTGAGTTCCGCCGCTCTACATGCATTACTTGGAGAATTTGGTGGAAAGTGGGGAACGGAGTGTCTGAACACTAAGTTCTCTCTGCCTACCCTGCTGTATGAGGTACGTGAAGCTAAAAAAACTTGACTTACTGGTTTCAATGTAACCGACTGTATCTACGATCACTTAGAATATGTCATCATACACAATTTGTGTTTAATTCCAAAGAGACGAATCCGTCAGCAAAAACTAGTATATTTATAATAATAATTAGCTTTCTCTTTGAATGTCAACAGTACTTAATTACATTAAAATTATTGTAGTCATCTTGAATAGAAAAATATTCTTTGTTTAAATATAATATTATATTTTTAACCTTAATTTAAGTAATTATTGTAGTGTTTTAATTAGAAAATAATTTTAGTAGTGTAGGTAACGAGAAATTAAGATATAAATCATTCAAATTTTAGTCTTACTCATCAACATTACAAACTCATCAAAGCATCTTCACACTGTATCATATCCCGTATAAGGTAGGTAGAGGGAACCTGGTAATCTAGTGAACTCCTTTCCCCACTTCTCGTCCAATTATATTGCGATTTTTTGGATATTGCGGGTTGACTGGTGAAACTAAACGCTGCGCCTTGTCTTGCTGCTATAACGAAAAGATTAAAGAACATCATTTCTCCCAATGGGAATCGAACTCACAGCCGTCAAACTTACAGACAGACACAGACACTGAAGACTCAATCGTCAATTTTCATTTATTATTTTAAGCAAACCTTAATTTACATTTCTCATTATTAACCCAAGTTGGATTAGAACCTATACTTAGTTGTTTAAATCCCACCCATACCAAATATCATCATCATCATCAAAAATAACTGTACACAAACAAACAAAAAAAATCAACAAAATTAATGATTTCGACAGTTTTGTAACTGAAAAATAGTATTGCGTCAGTGAACCTAACAGCCATATTTTACACACGTGTTCAAAAACACTATTACCCTTTCAATTTAAATATCCCTATTCATATACACGGCCAGAGATTGATGCGGCACATTAAAATATGTATGGATAATAATTTAAAAAGGGGCTAACCCAATGAAAACGGTAAAACCCCTTATTACAATTATAATAAAGTAGAAAATCGCATGAAATAGTGAAAAATAATGCATTTGTCATTACCATATTATAGTGTTTTGGATTTTGTAGTTGTATTATTGGAATTGAGTTTTAACTCGTAGATACAAGGTTCGATTTGGGTTGATGTAAAAAGTTTGTTATATAGTTTTAGAGGTGACGAAGATGGAAAATATTCGGCTTAAGAACATAGATGTCGAGTGATAGCGTGACGGTGTGTAGGGCTGTACAATACGTGTAATTAGTTTATGAAGCAACATGAAAGGAGGTAACAGCGTGACATAAAAAGATTGAATTTTTTTATGACTATGATTTATGTTTTGCGTATGACTGTTTAGGTGGTTGTAGATTCGATTTTTATTCAGGGGAATGTATTAAATGTTGTTGCTTGTTAAATGTTGATCATCGATTTAAATCACAATCGAGGGAATGATTGTAAGTGATTTTGGATCTCTACCAGATATGTCTAAGACAATGTATGTGAAAATGGAAGACAGTGAAAATATAAGTAAATATAATTTTCTTATTTTCTTAACTTCACGCTGTATCCTGCAAATAGCAGAGGCGATGGTTGTAGGTTCGAGTCCCACTCAGAGAATTGAAATATTTTATATTTTCATTTTCTTACTCCTAGTTCAGCCACACCACGCATTGCGCCTCGAAAATTCGCCATAAACCACGGTGTGTTTTAACACTAGGTTCCCTCTACCAACTCCGCGGGTTAAAGCATGACACTATAAAAATACACGCTGTTATTACACAAAAACTCCCCTAAAAGCATTCGAACCTGCACCTATCGCGCTCTACCAATCTTACCTGTCTATCAATCTATGGACAGCCCTATATCTATTTATTCCATCTGCATCAGATGACGCACCATGAGTCACGCTCAGTTTAGGTAAACTAAATTTTGAGTGCGTACGACGCGACGGGTTGTTTCGTAACCTGTTACTATAAACATATAACCATCAGTAGAGTTTAGTCATTTGGATTTAAATTATGTAATATAAAAAAAAACCGGCTTCACGCTATATTCCGCACACAGCAGGAAGGGCAGAGGGAATCTAGTTAACACTAGATTCCCTCTGCCCAACTAGACACTTCGTTCTCCACTTTCCCTCGAATTCTGGAAACATTGCGTGCTGTGGTACGACTCAACGTCGCGCTTGCCTCGACATCAGAGCGAAGAAATGGATTATAAATTATTTTTTTTTCGTTTTAAATATCAAATATATGTTCTACTTCTAAACAATTACTATAATATTAAAAATCATGATTCACTTTAGTTAGTCAAAGCGAGGCTTATTGTTTAATTAATTCATCTCTCGTATGTATATGTAAATTTGGATATTATTATTGTATAGCATATTCATCATGTTGGCTTAACCACGTGTCCTGTGCCTATATGCGATAGTACTTGTAGGTACTACTGTAGGTAATACTGTTCTATTTACTTGCATTATTTGTTTCTTATTGATAGCGTTAAGTTCCGCCACTTAACTTGGTATGTCTCGAAAATTCGGTAAAAATTAGGAGAAAGAAATAAGGTTCCCCTACATCTCTATCTACACGGGAAAAACCGTGAATAATATTCCTTTCCAGAGTGAGCGTAATGTCAAAACATTAAATTCTCCGTTTGAGGAACTTTCCGTGGCAAAGCTCTATCATTCCTACTTGTGTAAATCCAACCCAAATTTATTTTATCTCTAAAAGGGTAACCAGAAAGAACCAAGCGTCAATGTACTAGGTTCCCAGGTTCTCTCTGCCTACCCTCCTGGGTGCGGAATACAGCGCGAAGCTAAAGAAAACAAAACTCATATTTTTTCAGTTGATGTAAAAGGACAAGTTATATTTTAGTCCTTGTTCTTTCATTATATCGATTTCATTTCTTTTGAAGTGCATTTTTAATTCTAATTCCTTATAGGTATTTGTAATTTTAAGGTTCCCGTTTACAAAAACCGTGTTAGGTACTAATAGATAGTAAATAATAATATTGGAAATCTGAATAGTTAGTTTAGTTGAACGCGCTAATCTCAGAAACTATTGATTCAAATTAAACATAAAATGAACTGTACATACAGTAGGTTATATCCAAATGATCACAATTCTTAGTTGATAAAAATAATAAAGTAATGATCTGATAACTGTATTTAATTATAAAATTAGTTAACATTTAACAAAATACAAATTATATTAGATATTAGATAAATTATAGAGAAATGAAGTGTCTTACCACTAAGTTATATATATGCAAGATGCAGCAAAATAAACCATGAGAAATAGCTATATTTAGCTATATTTTCTAAAAGTCATACCTCTAAAAGAGCAGGCCGGCTAAATCCTATGTAGCTTACTCTATGGACAGCACTATCATGATTGGACAGTGTACGGAACACCGTGAGCAAATTCAACTCGCACTTGGTTAATTTTTCAAAGGACCTGGGAACTGTCATGTGTCGCTTTGATGTTTACTCCCTTCGTTATACAAGGTTTTATCCTGTCTTTTTATTAGTATCTTTTTTTATAAAAAATGGTTCACTAAAAGGAAACTAATGTAAAAGAATTGCATCTAGTTTATCGTATAGAATAGACAATTTAATATTTTCCACTTTTTACTCTAGGCCGTCATGGCACAGCATCTGCCTGTAAAATACGGTTGCAGTTCGATTCTGACTCGCGGAAATTCATTATTATCGTTTTCCTCGGGTAACATGAGGCGCGGCGTTGAGCTATGCCACTGAATACGCAATATCTCGATAAAAGGGTAGTGCTTGGTGAGCGGAGTGTTTTAAAAATAGGTACCTCTTATCTATTAATCCAATAAAAAAACACATCGCTAGCTCATGTCTTTTGTTCTTAAGAAATCGGCATTCCAATACTTCTAACACTTAATAAAATTAGCTTCACGCTGTATACCGCATATTGCAGGGTAGGCAGAGGGAATCTAGTGTTAAAACCGTTTTCCGTTTCTCACTTTTCGCCAAATTTTGGAGCATTGCGAGTTGAGTAGCCGATTTTAATGGGGTTTTGCCTTGGTACCAGAGCGGGGATTCATTCTCCCGAGTGGGGATCGGACGAACAACTACCGCGTTACAGTCACACCCTTATACCCTTGCATCATGACTGCCTTCCAACACATAATCATTAAAAAAACCCATCAAAACATCCCCAAAACACCCCACGGCTAAGTAACGTTGAATTTTAAGAACTATTCAGAGTAAACACAAGTTAGGCGTAAGACCGATCGCCCCATCGATCACCAATTGAAAGCTCGATACGGCTTTATGTGACTTAGTACAGGACTCTAATGGAATATTTGATAAGATTTTTTCTTAGTGTACCGTACCCATTTGGGTACGGTGAAATTGGTTTTTTTATTTCATTTTAAGTGGTAGGTATAAGAGTTATAGTGTTGAGACACTGTTGTTTAAGTATTTTATTAATATTTAGTAAAAAATCCAGTCGTGGCGCAGTGCCAGTGACCGTAAACGCGACAGGTTGTGCATTCGATTCCCACTTGAGAAAATGAAATATTTAACATTTTCATTTCTTCGATCTGGTGTCAACGCGTAGCGCGGCGTTAAGTACCGCCACTCACTAAGCAATGGCTCCAGAATTCGGTTTTAACAGCTCTTCCCCTATCTACCCTGCTACAAGCCAGATATAGCATGAAGGTGAAGAAATATCAAAAAAGCACAAAGCCGAGTAGGAATCGAACCCACGACCTTCAAGTTTACGGTCATAACTGATATCAAATTTTAAATAAGTTACCTGCATATTCCACATGAATATCATAAAATTGACTTTTAAACTTTAAATAACTTATGGGCAGGTGCCTTTATAAGCATGAAGGAAATAATTATTTATAATATAGAGGAATGTATGTAAAAATATTTTGGTATAATTATTTATACGTGCGATTGACTACAACTGTACTACCGACTTACCTATTATGGTCTTAGAGTGGTTGGCGTAGTTCAAGGTTCAAATTCTGGTATATTTTAAAGATTCAATAAGAATTGCAAAATCATTTGAATATTTCGTAGGTATATAAAATAAATAGGTACCCAGGTTCCCTCTTCTTTCTTATTCCGTTTTTACCTTGAGATACATAACCCCAAAAACATGAAAATCCCCAACAACTCCCCAAGCATATCCTGTATTCGGACCTAGTACAGAATAATTAAACCGCACTAAAGTAAACTAGAAGTGGGTGTATGCAAAACAAACACACTATTGGAACGCTATATCTGATTGAGTCCGGCAATATCCTGCTGCCTCAGGCTATAGGCAGAGGCAGAGGCAGAGCAAATACTGTATGAATACAATAATAAACTTGTATTGGACGTACAATTATTCTGTTATGATATAACTCCTAAACTCTGTGTTTAGATGTTTGGAAGTGGTTGATTGTAATTGTAATGATTGTGGGTTCGATATCCTTTTGGGGGGGCAATTATCTTTACAAATGAAGACATTGCGATTCCTCTCGTCAACAAACTTTGTATTGAAAATGAAAAAGAAGTGGGGAACAGAACTTGTGAATAGTTTACTAAAATATTGTAGAGACCTTCGTGGCGCAGCGTTTGACTGTAAACGCGACGGTTGTGGGGTCGATTCCCACCCGGACGAATAAATTACTAATTCCTCTACTCAATACGCAATGTCTCGATGAGAATGTTTTCTGTCCCTACCCTACTCTATAATTTACAGAGTGAAACCAAATAAAAATAAATAAAATACAGAACACTATACCAAAGAATATCAAATAATCATCTAACATTTCAAATAAATATGACTTCAAATACAAAATTGCTACAGGCTATGATTATTTATAAATAAAAATGTATATCAATTTTATTCAATAACCTCATCTGTCTCCACAACGACGAGCGCCCAGGGCGCCCAGGGCGGGAGTGCCGAGGTAAAGGGTGCTTTATTTGAAAATATTGAAGTTTAGTTTGAGAGTTGATAGTGGGTTCGATTCTTGTAATTGTAAAATAATTTCTCGATTTGGCACAGTTTTTTCTTTATCTTCACCCTGTATCGCTCATATAGTAGCGTAGGCCGAGAGAACCTAATAATAACACAAAACCCTATTTTTCAGACAATGCGTGTTGAGTGGAGGATCTCAACGTCGAGCTTATCTTGTTACCAATTTATTTCCTCATGTCGGAATTAAGACATTGAATTGACCTGCAAGTTGTACATATAGCAAGTGTATATATAACAAGAATCTAGTCTGAAACTCTCTGTTCTCTACTTTCTACCCAAATTCGTATTCATGTGTTTGACAATGAGTTAAATATCATAGCTTAGCGAGTTATCGTAGCAGGTCATTAGTAAATAATTCCCTCGAGCGGGTATCGAACCAACGACTATCACGTTCACAACCACTGCGCCACAACCGTCTAAAACATTAATCAATTCCCCCTAACCCTAACTCGCAACTCCAAATCGTAAATTATATCTTAAGGCAGTGCCTTTGGAAAGTAATTAAAACTAATTTCAAGGATACCCAACTTTTTTGATACATAAACACTCATAAATTCCCAAAAAAGTGGTTTAAATCTTCTTATTGTTCTAGTTTTCAGATAATGATATATGGCGTCGTTTAATTTGAATTATGAATGAAAATTACGCTTTTCGTTCCATTTGCCTATAGGTGCTTGTTAGTGTGGATGGGGAATGCGACAGCTTTGGGTTCGAGTAGCAAGTAGTGGAGACATTGAACTTAAGGCGGCGTTAAGTTCTGCTATTTTAAAAACATTTTTTTTCTTTAGAAAAAAGGTAGCAAATTATTAGGTTGTACATGAAAAATTCTTTGAAGTTTATAATTCTTTTTAATACAGCGAGCGAAGTGACAACATAAAAATATTAATTTCGTTGTAATTTGTAATTTAAATAAAAGCTGCAAAAATTAACTTTATATTTGAATTAAATTTCCTAATATTTACCATATGGCTTATATTAAAAACATATAAATCAATTAATAACCCGCTTTCCATAAACCGAAGGACAAATCAAAGTCATTGAAATAACATATTATACCAATTAAAATATATATTAAAATACACCTGCCCTTACATATAAATGTATATTAGCTATTAGGACACTTCCTTTTGCTAATAACTATTTAGTAATATTGATTATAGTTCATTTATTTTATTATAGAATATCAAAGACTTAAGATTATTATTTATTATTATTATTAAAGATTATTATTTATTATTATTATTAAAGACATTCTTAATTTCCTAACAAAATTTGAATGTTTCATCCATCTGTGTCTTTCTTTCTGACCATTTCATCTATCCTTTTGACCTATCAGGGTTTTACTTGTTAATAACTACTCCTCATCCATACATTTTCTATATAAGAAATTATATTAAACAATAAATCTAAGCCCGAAATTAATCACAATCAACCATTAAAATAGCTGTACAGTTTCTAGTAAATAAATTTATATCGTGCCAAGTCCAATACAAAAGGAAAATGTGTATACTCGCACAAACCAAAATATCTAGTGGATTTTGTATTATTTTTCGGTGCAGCTATCCGAATTTTAAAGTCATAAATTTTATCTGTTTTCTATTTTGTTGATGGTCTTTTTGTTTTTTTTTATCTGTGAAAACTGTATCCATAAATCTGTCTAGATAGAACTGGCAACACCTTTTTATTAATTGCGTTTCAGTTAAAACACTGTGTCTTTATGAAAATTCGTTCTGACTTTTCAAGTAATGGATATTTTATAGTTTTATACTAGATGTATACTTATAAAGCACATAGCAAAGTAGGCAGAGGGAATATTGACACCTAGTGTTAAGGAACTCTGTTTTCATTAAGGTACTTCCGTTCCTCACTTTCCATTGAATTTGCGTTGCGTTGTGTTTTCGTTACCAGAACGAAAAATGAAAAAAAATATATTAATAAATAAATATTTTATTATACCGTTGTCCCATCGGTAAAATTGCTCAAAGTAAGGTTAGTAAGTTATTGTTGTTTGTTTCGTCGTTAAGTTCCGCAACTCAACAAGGAATGCCATCAGAATTTGGAAAGTCGTAAACGGAAGTGTTTTAATGAAAACGGAGTGTATTAACACTAGGTTGCCAGGTTTCAGCCTACCCTGCTATGAGCGGGATACAGAGTGAAGCTAAGAAATAAAATTTAATTATTAAATTAAATAAACAAACTTATAATCTCTCCAAACCTCAGTACTAAAACACAATCCCCATATGATTCACATTGTTTACGTTTTTTACTATTTGTTCTATATATGGTTATATTTTATATTCACACAGTACGAGACACGTGGCGTACTGACACGGAAATAGGTCATTTTTATAAGGTAAACGATCCTAATATGGTATAGAAAGTAATTAATTTTGCAATAATTTATTATTTTAGTCTCACATTGTAAAGCGCATGTATCAGTATAGGCAGGAAACTCGGAATCTAGTACTAAAACACTCCACTCACTATCCAGTAACACATTTAATTTCCCAAATTTCCTCCGAATTTATGAGACATTACGTGTTGAAACTAAGGAACTCAACACAGCGTTTTGTCTTGTGGTCTGAGCGAGGAAATGAAAATAATTACATTACATAACATTACTCTAAGAGGAAATCGAACCCGCCACTGTTACGTTTACAATCAGACTGTGCTACAGTGCCTCTTAGTTTGTAACTTATGAAACAAATGAATGAGTAAAGAATAATTATTCTAAAGAGAGAAAAATGTTAAATTAAAAGTTACTGAAAGTTAGAAGAGATACACTTGGGATTTATGAGATCTAAAGAACATGAAGAAATTAGAATAAATAAGAAATAACTTTTACTGAGAAATAACAACAAACACTGCAAATAGACTTTTCTTAATACCCATTACAACAACTGAGGCAGAAATTCGAAATAAAAACAATAATATAAAAATATCTAAAACTCAGACATTAATAACTTGCTCCAGTAGAGCCTGGGTATTTCTTTCATATCCTCTCTTGTGCGTTTAATTACTCAATAACAAAGTTTTCTTTGAGACAGTACTGTTGCTTTTAATTTAATCAAGTCTTCTCGCTGTCTGAGCCAAAATGAAGTATGACAATATAAAAATTTACATATTGAATAAAAGTTTAAAGTACGAAAAGAGCGTGTACTTGAATATTTTAGCCGTAACAGTATTTTTGCTCCGAATCTTGTTTCGTTCTTTTGAAATTGTAAGCTTTTTCTTTGGAAGTAAAGTAGAAATATATTTTTTGTTAATAGTTTCACGTAGTATCCCGCATGTACCCGGGAAGTCAGAGGAAAGTTAGTGTTAAGACATTCAGTTTCTTTTTTTTCGTCTATTTTTGAGACATTGCGTGGTAAATGGCGAAACTCAACGCCGCACTTTGCCATGTCACCAGAGTGAAGAAATGAAGATAAATCGATTCGATTTCGATGCCCCGAATGGATATCGATCCTATCACCGTTGTGTTTACAGTCAGGTTCTGTGCTGCTGCGCAACGACGACTTCATTTAGAAATTTAATAAATGTCAATATCATTTTTGGTTAGAGAGTGCATTTATTTTACTGATTTTACGATGTTTGTCTGTGTTACAGTACATTGAGTTGGACAATGGTACGAATAGCTGAAATTCAAGGTTAGTTCCAATTTTTATACTTATTTTTTGATAAAATATAAGAATAAAGGCCATAATGGCGCAGCGAATGTGAGTTCGATTCCCACCAGGGGCACGAAATGTTTACAAAGCAAGGCACGATGTTGAGTTAAAATCTTTATATTATATCTATAAACTATTACTAAAAACTAAAAAAAATATTACTATTTAATCGAGATTTTTTTCGTCAATCATAGTTACAAGTACCCTATGAAAACTATAGTTCAAAGCCCTTAACTGTTTAGTACTTGATATTTGGTTAATTTTTACTTTTTAACCGACAGCGGTTACTTGTTCTGTATTGGTTTACTTTAATTTAATGCTCATCTTTAGTTGCTGACCGCAAAATGAAATTTAATACTATTATAAATAACTATTAGGTAGGAGAAGAGTCGTGGCGCAGAGATATCCACGTGACAAGTCATGGGTTTGATTACCATTCATGAAAACATTGATTACATTCGAACTTCTTCTTGTAACAATGCAAAGCGCGGCGTTAAGTTGCGCCACTCGCCAGAGCGAAGAAATAAAAAATATTCATTGTTGCACCATTTAATAATATATTCTCGTTAAATTCCCGTGTTAAGTTTTCAGTTGAAAGATGTCTAACAACTGGTGGCATTGTTTTAACGAATTATAAGCTTATCCTAGCGACTTTGTGACAGCAGGGTACTGCCCGAGTTCATATTGGGGGACTAATTATAATTATGTTTTTTTTAGCTTCCCATTGTATCCCGCATATAGCAGAGTAGGTAGAAGAAACTTAGTGTTAAAACTCTCCGTTCTTCATTTATCACCAGATTTTTGAGATTGTGCGTTTCGAGTGGCGTAACTCAACGCCGCGCCTTCTATTGTTACCACAGTGCAGAAATGAATAAACAATTTTAATTCCAGTGAGCGAACCATTAGATGGACTCCTACAGATTCACATAAAAACACAATGAGTCAATCTTTCATAATATTTGCATAAAAACCACAAAAAAATAATTAATACCGTGTAAAATTAGAACTGGCTACCTGCTAGTAATTTAATAAAGTTAAGCTATACATTTGACCTATGGGTAACGTAAAAAATATTCTGTACCTGAGAATTTTATTAGTAAGCTTAGTCACTAAGGAACGCAATAAAACGAAACTCCAGAAGTAAAATAATTTCCGATATACTGTAAAGTAGAAATATTTCTAAAATGTGAAACGATAAAAATTATTATAGGTTCTAAACTAATATAGAAAGAAAACCTGGTGGAATTTCGTATCCTTAGCGCATTCCTACACTTTCTCACCTGCGCATGTCAAATATCTCTCTCTCAACACAATCATAATGTCTCGAAAATTGGAAAGTGAGAAACGTAGTGTCTTAACACTAAGTCCGTCTATCTTGCTATTTTGCCCCCACTTTCCGCCGAATTCTGGAGACATTGCGTGTTAAGCGGTGGAAATTAACGCCGCGTTTCGCTTCAAAAAAACAACTAAAGCAAAGAAATGAAAATATTAAGATAGAGAAGAAAATATTAAATAACAAATATATTTAAGTAGACAAATATGAACATTTTGCCCTAGTGAACTTAAAATTAAACGGTGGCACGACACGACGGGGCTGTTTAATTTAAAATACGATTATGAGACACGCAATGAGTGTCACTGGAATTTCTAAAAGTTCTTTAAAATTCTATGTAATATAATATGAGGCCAGTCGTGGCGCAGGGGCAGCAGTGAGAATTGAAAAGCGACAGGTTCGATTCCCAATCGGGAGGTTGATAGCCTCTTAATACAACACGTAGAGACAGAGACAGAGAGCAGAGTGACTTAGCACTGGGTTCCCTCTGACTTACCATCTATAAACGAAATAGTGGAATAGAGTGATTGCTAAGACAATTCTTGTCCTACGACATGGCAGTTCAAATACACCACGTGGTAGTTTACGTGCTACTCTGCTACAAAGACTACTGGGACCTTTTGCTTTTGTTTGTCTTTCTAGTTATTAAAAATAATATTATTTCTTACTTCCCCTGTGAGTATTCGAATTCACTACCATTTCAGTCAGATAGCCAAAAAGCTAACTGAGTAACCTTACAACATTTAACAGTAATTTACAGTGTTTTATTCGATATCGAGATATTGCGGGTTGAGTAGCGGAACTTAACGCCGCACTTTATCGGACTAGAGCGGAGAATTTAAAGAAAATGTTATCCCGCGGATCGTACCCACAAACGTCGCTTACAATCCAACACTTTCCCACTGCGCCATAATAGCGTTATCTTAATGAGATAATAAAAAAACAAAGTTTCGAACTTATCGAAACATAAAAAAAATATCAGAAAAAGCTCGTACAACGTAAAGGTTATGTAACTTTTGATTTTTAACTTTCTTTTATGTTTATTTTTAATATTGTATTGGTATCCTTTTTTAATTAGTTTTTTGTTAGTTTCACGCAACTCCGCGAAAAGCGGAGAATATTTCATTTTTAGAATCTACTGTATCATACTTCTTCGTTCTTAACCTGTAATTTGATTTGTTTACTTCATAGAAAATAGACTATAATGTTTTTCTTTATAAAGAGTTTTGATAGCTACTTATTCAATAAATATTGATTTTGACTATTCTATCTAAAATAATATTAAATAAAACGTATAACGCCATACTGCATTTGACTAACCGTGACGGCTATAGGTTCAATATCCAGTCGAAGCAATAACAATATTACATTAATTTCTTTGCTAAAGATAAATACGAATAAATATTAATATTAAGTAAGTCATTTTAATAATAATCGATTATCCGTGAAACCAAAAAAAATGAAGTTTAAGTTCTCTGTTAAACACAACCACGAAGTATAGAATATCAGGTACACGAGTGTGTATGTATGTGTGACGTCCACACAAATAAAATCAAAGCTTTTGCCCTTTACCATAGATTTTTAGAATAGATATGCCATTCTAAATTTCTGAATATTAAATATGCACTTCAAAGCTACTGTAGGCTTAGATTCTGTTTGGACGATTTTTTTAAGAAATACCTAGTGTCATGTTATTCCGTTTTCCAGCTTTTTCCAACTTTTTGATAAGTTAATAAAAGGAAATTAATGCATGTCGCTTGTCACATTTGTGCCCATTCGCCATGATTGACCTCAAAAAATTTTAGGTATAGAAAATAAACTTAAATTTAAACCTTTATTGTTTCTATATAATAATAGTCTTTGGCTCTTTCAAAGGGAAACCAGTTTGATCGCTACCTTTTTTACTTCTTCCTTTGTGTGTGTCAATATATCTATGTAGGTGTGAGTTATGTGTGCGTGTGTGCGTGATCAGCTGATGTGACAGCTGTAGTTGTAGTAGTAGAATAGAAAGATTTATGGTTTGTAATGATTGGAAGACTTCTAGGAACGTTGATGTAAGATAGAATAGAATATGTTGAATAGTGTTGTTACTACCGTTACCAATTGTAGGAAAAAAGAAAAAAAATCTGTTTAATATTATTAATAATTCGGATAGGAGTGTGTTGTGTTAAGACACTCCTATCTCATTCCCAATTTTCCACCGGATTCTGGAGTCAATGCGTGTTGAGTGGCGGAGCTGAACGCCGCGTTTCGTTCATCACCAGAGCGAAGAAATATGAAATATTTAATTTCCTCCAGTGGGAATCGAACGCACAACCTGTCCCGTTTATGAAAATATTCTTAAGATTATATTTAAAGAGCTTTTCTAAGAACTGCTGGATACAAAGTAAAAGCTTCCGGCCGCACTGACAATACTGACCTTTTTATCTTGATTGACGATTACAAGCGGTTGTACGAGCGTTTAACATTATTTTGATTTCATTCACCTTAAGTTAAATACTTAATAAAATTTCGCACAAAATTACTTATATTGTTCATGTATATTTATTTACTTTTATTTGTTAAAAGAAAGTTAATATCTTTTGTAAACCATTTAAATACAGTAATTAAATCTATTATTAGATATTTTTACAGACAAACTTCTCTGAGATAAAAAAAGGCGGCGTTGAGCTTCTCCATTCAATACGAATGTCTCGAATTTGGACAGTCAAATGTAATAACACTAATTTCACTTTGTCTACTTAAATAGATTCGATCAATAGACAATTTGATAAATCAATTATCCTAGTCTTAAAACAACTGTTTTTCATTACAACCCTTATATACGTTCTCCACTTTTCGCTGAATTCGAAACTTAACGCCATTACCAGAGCGAGCAATTTGAATTTTAAATACATCACTCCCCCCAGTGATAATCGAACCCATAAAAGTCTCGCTGTACAGTCACATCTTGGGCCTCAGCGCTTTAACTGGCCTTTTTTATTATTAGATATTGAAGTACGTATACATAACATAAATCTTCTATATAATTATATAAAATCGAAAGGTCACTCACTTATCACGAAATCTCAAAAACTACAAGTGCTAGGAATCTAAAATTTTGCATAGGAGTTACTTATTGGACGTAGGTGCTCGCTAAGACGGGAATTTGTAATATTCAACTTCTAAGGGGTTGTTTTTGGGGTTGAAAGTTTGTATGAAACTTCGTTACTACAAATGCTAGGAGTCTCAAATTTTGCATGGACGTCACTTATAGGACGTAGGTACTCATGGAAACAGAAATTAATAATAACGTAGTTCACGCAGGCGAAGCCGCGGGCGGGCCGCTAGTCATATAATAAAAATATAAAACTCTATTTAAAATTAATGTATGGTCATATCTTATGTTTATGAGATGTTTTTATTCCAAATTTAAAACTATAAACCTTAACTATACATTTACATCATTATTTATAGAAAATAAATAATATTTTTCAACACTTTTACATTATTAAATATAAATAATTGTATAGAATAGTATAGAATTTTAAAAAATATATACTCGTGTACAACGTCACATATCAGTCAGGTCACAATTAACCAAACGCACCTTGCATCCCATGAGTTTTTGAAAAAAGGAATGCTAAATAAAATGCATACATCTCTCTCTAACATATTAATTCAATATGAACTTTACTATTTCCATCCTTGTCTTGCTACTTTGAGTTTCGAGAAGTCATATATTAAAGACAGCTTTTATATAATTTGAGCTTTATATTAACGAAATAAAGTTTAAAGTTACTCAAAATGGTAAGCTTAAGTTGAGCTTTTTACTGTATTTAAAGCTCTTATACTTTTTTCGTATCCCTCTCATTATTACAGTCAACAACGTATACCTTTGTGTGTACATGTTTGTGTTAATATTTGTGTGTATATATTATTCATATACGTGTGTGTGTTTGTGTGCGTGTGTGTGCTGTCAGCTGATCGCTGCATTTTACTTGGGTTCTTTGAATGGTATAATTATGTGCAGTTTTGTTGCTAAGCTGAATTAGAGCTTGTACTTGCACTAATTGAATATATGCATAGAAAAGGGTTGCAGGTTTGATTTTACAACAAAATTTGGAATAGATAATATTATATTTATGTATGATTAATCAACTTAAGTAACATAGCTAGTTATGTCTACGTACGTTCTGCTAACATCCTCAGAACATATTTCGAAGGAACTAGATTCACAGGTCACTAGATTCCTGTAGAATTTAGTCAGGTGGAGATCGAACAGTAGGGGCGAGTGATAAAGCTCAGCCTCTGAAACTTACACTTGTGTCGCAAGTCCTGAGAACTGCTCCAAGATTCTCACACTGCAATGCGATGAGCATTCGTACAGAGAATTCATGGAATGTTAGCTAGTTTCTTCTCTCTTTATATGAGACGGAGGAATAAATTAATACTAGATTCTAGTAGATTAGAGTAGATTCTACTAGATTCTCTTCAAGAAAAATATTAACATAAAAGTAAAAGTTTAACTTTTACATTTTATTCATATCTCATTTTTTAAGGTAAAACAGGCAGCAAGTTAAAATAGACACAAATCTTAGTCCACAAAGAGATATTTCAACCAAATCCACGTTAACAGGTGAACGAAATTAATCTGTTAAAACTTTTAATTAAGACACTCTTCATCAAATACCTCCAGTGTCATTAGGTAAATTATTTCGAATTCTCCCAATTTATATATTTTTTATAGAGTATTATTTATGATTTTATTTAAGATTTCCCTTTAGTTGCGGAACTCAACACCACGTTTTATCTTGTTTCTATTAAAATAATTAATTACACAAAATGGGAATCGAACCCAAAATCTCTTATCGTTATTATTGTAATATGAAAGAAAACGGTTGATAGAATTTTTTATTATTATAATTTTATATTTAAGACACAAACAACTTTGCAATCTCCATCTCGAAAATGGGAACCTCAGTGCTTTAAAGGGAACAAAGTGTCTTAGCACTAGGTTCCCAGGTTCCCTCTGCCTACCCTGAGTGCCACTTTCCAATTACACCACAATAGTGTCTCTACATTTTAATAATTTATATATTACAAAATGGTATGTTCATTAAACTATAAACTTCTAAATCATAGTAGTTTGTTGCAGCTTAAGGAGCTTTCTACTTGTAGTACTAAGATACAAAGCTTGTATATCGTAATTAATAGAGACATTAATTTTGTTATTATTGATTTATTTAGTTAGTCTTGCAAATATTGCAGCAAATTACATGATTTGTGGGTTTCGCTGAGGTTTTAATTTACTATTTTCAAGTAATAGTTTTATCGATGATTGTAAAGGAGAGTTATGTGTTTAACAGTTTACGTATGTGTATATGTAAGTTTGTTCCTATGTGATCGTGTAGACACTATTTTTACAAAATTAATATCGAATTTGAGATAAAAAGGCTGATTTTTCGTATTTCGTAACGCTATTTTACAATTAATCTTTCGGAAAATGCGTAAAGTAATAAAAAAACCAACGTAAATTCTATTAAAATCAAAGTTTCTTACAATAATCGATTAAATGTGTCACTTTCCTTGAAAACAATAAAAATGTTGTATCAAAAAACAAATTTATAACTCCAAAAAGTCCTAAAAAACTCCTAATTTCCTTTAAAATACTAATAAATATTCAAAATAAACTACCAATAACCCCATTTAAAGCAAAAGCTACCCCAAAATAGTGATAAAGAGGATGTTTTAGACGAAAATAGACGAAACGTTAAAGTAAAGTTTATAACACCACTGGCCTTGAAGTCATATGGGATACGAACAGCTGATGCTACCTGACACTCACACACACTGACACAAACACACACACACACCGCTTAAGTTACTCACACATGTACATAAAGCTTTTGGTATACATGGTGTGCTTTTATGAGCTTGGATAATCGTTTATTTTTTTCTAAACCAATTTTAAAGAAAAGGCTATAAGTTTGACCTGTTTGTATGTGAAATTTGAGTTTGGCGATCTATTTAAGTTGGGAAGACTGACTTATTTGTGTCTATTTTCCTTAGTGTACGTTTATACGATTTTGAACAAAATTCTCAAAAACTAAAATCATCGTAATTTTTTAATAAAATGAAGCATATTTCAACTTTGAGAATAGTCTAGGTCTGTTAAAATTGGATTTTTTTCGTGGCTACGTATTTCTATTTATTTATTTTATTTATTAGGCATGCAGTATTTTAATTTAATATTAACATAAATATTATTAATTAAAAAAAAATCATAATCATTTAAAAAAATGCTACTTTTCCTCACATGGCAACAGAAAATATCGAACAAGCTACAACCTGTATACAAGCCCATGCGCATGAGTTCCTGCGTTTTAGCACGGTCTAAAATTAGGTTGATTTTATTGTTTTACGAAACACGTGTTTTATATACATTTTTTTTACCTTTTCTTCCCGTTGCGTGATTCCGGTTTCACGTGACGCTTTGAAGTACCTGCTTGAACTGTACAATATTTTACTGTATATTTTTCCTATACATGTATTACTTACTAAGAAATATAATAATAAATAATAATTTTTTTAACGTTTTCAAAAAAAAGCTTATTTAAATTAAAGACTTGTATAAATAAATATTTTAAAATACGAGTATATCACTTAATAGTGTAAGTCCAGTACAAATTATAAAATAAAAATAAATATAATGGGATTCTATAGTTTATTAAATAACCACGTGTTGAAGAAAAGTGGAGGACGGAGAGTCTCAACAGAAGATTCCCTCTGCGCAACCTGCAGTATGTAGGACAAATTAAAACCCCACAGCCACAACTTACAGTTAATAGCCCTATTCCAGTAAAACTTTTTAAGTAAACTTATCAAATAAATCCATACAATATGTACGTATTACATACAAACACATACATATTCATCCAAAAAAGTCCAAACCCCACTCTGTCCAACATCACCCTCTACCAAGTTATGAGCAAGAAGAAACGTCAAAGATAATCATTTTCATCATAATATGGTAGCATAAATCACGTTCCCTACAGTTGACTATTATCAATCAGTCACGAGAATGAAAAAGTTTGGGAACAGCTTCCCCATGAGTGGTCACATTTCGCTTACATTGTATAAATGGAGTCAGTATATCATTTTTGTTCTACTTTTGTCTTTTATTTGATTTTTCTTTGTGCTTTCACGTCTTATCCCGCATAAAGCAGGGTAACCTGTATTTATTTATATGTAGTTTTGACACTCTAGTTATTGGAGGCATGGAAATAGAGGCTCTCACTGTAGACTCTCAGTCCACTTTGGGGTTCCGTCCTCTCTGGCTCCATACTAGGGATAAAGCATGACGCAAAAAAAAGACCTTCAAACGAAATCGAACCCATTACTAACAAGGCACAATGACCAAATATTTCCCAAATGAACTTTATATCTATATCCATAAAGACTACTTTCGCTACAAAATTGATAATCCGTACAAAAACTCTAAACCTGTCTGAAACATTTTGTCTCTTAAGATTAATATTAAATTAAACAAGCTACTTTGTAATACGATTCAGTCGATTGTCTTTTTTCCTTGAAACAGTCTTGAGAGCTGGATCATCTTTTAAGCAGATACTTACGTTCTTATTTAGCTTTAAGAGGAGAGGAGGAGGAGAGAGGTGATAACGAATTCAATTTATTGAATAACTAACGTTTTATATACTTGCGTAGAGCCAGCTATGGTTGTGGGTTCGATCGTCACTGCGGGGAAAATAATTAAGAAACAATTTATGTTTTAATAAATAAAATAACTATATCTATATACTTTTTTACTAATCCACATATAGCAGAGTAAGCAGAAGGAATCTGGGAATCTAATGTTAAGACATTCTATGACACTTCCATTCTGCACTTTTCACCGAACTGTCGAAGTACTACGTGTTGAATGGCGGAACTTAACGCTGCGCTTTACCGTTACCAGAGCAAGGAAATGAAAATATTAAATATTTTACCCCTGAGTTGAAATCGAACTCACAACTGTCGCGCTTACAATCTTGCTTATGGCCTTGTGCCACGACGTTCTGCGGTATACATATACGTAACTTAACAACAAATGCTTATAAACTGTATATATATTATAATATTTACACATTGAATTGAACTCACGACCCCTTTACTCATTCACCATGAGAACACAACAATTCCAATGTTTCATAAAAGAATTTTCATAAATAAAAAGTCAGTAAAGCATTATTTTATAACATTTAACGCCTAAACAATTCTTTTGAAGGAACAAACTTTTGTATAGAAATGCATTTGTTGAATAATAATAATTTTAGTTATATTGTAATAACTTTTGAAGGGCTACTTGAATTTGAACACGTGGTCTTTAATGTATTTATTTAAGTTTAGTACAGTTTTAGTTGCTATAAATGCGGTAAAGGCAGTGCGGCGTTCAGTACCGCGACGTTTTGAAAGTGTTATTCCCGTCATCTCACCAGGTGCTTGGCTTAGCCACCCAACATGCGTTATCTGAAAAACAGGTAGAGAGATGTGTAAAGATGATATAATTAGATAGATAACTCTAAGAGACCGTCACGGTGCAGTGCGACAGCGTCTGGTCATAAACTACGGTTGTGTGTTCTATTATATATTAAAATTATTTTTTATAATATTTGAATTATTTTAATTTTCAACAGACGGAACGCCACGTTAAGTTTTGCCACTGAACATGCAATATTTTATAAATTGAGCAATGTGGAGAACGGAGTGTCTTACAACTTGATTCTCTACTTTTATCTATTTTTCTCTCTTCTCTCTATTTATTGTATATATAGTCTATATACGACTCTAAAGACCAGATCTTTGCTTTAGAATGATTCCTTATTTTTTTCTAAAATACTTTTAACTAATTGTATACCAGCAATACCTGTACTGATTTATGTAGACCCTCCAGATAATTTTATTGATGATAATTCCGATGGTCCTTTTCATGTTTTTATACCTTCATTACGTACCCTAAAAGGCGAAATAAACTTTAAAATCTTAACCATAAAAGTTAAATTTAACTAAAAAATTCGTACGGTTTAAATTTAACCTATTTTTTACTTTGGTCAAAAAAATCTTTTGTATCCCCAACAGGTACTTCCGAGAATGAGTGTGGTGTTTCTTAGAACTTTACTATAATAGATTTTTTTTCTTATAACGTTGTATAGATATTTAAATATTAAATTTTAATACTTAATCAATAATTGGTGATTTTAGTCTCTAAATTCAGGTAGTTATGAATTAATAAAAAAGCATATTTCTAACGTTTCAGATAGAAGTCTGTAAAAAAATACGATTGTTATTTTAATTTTTCACTTATTGTAAAATTAACAGAGAAAAATGACGAAGATATTCATATGTGTTACCTTCTCGTAGTATCACGCAATTTACTTTAAATGTAATATAATATAATAATAATAATATAAAGTCATCTGTAAACTTAATAAAATAGAATAAAGAAAAAGAAAGAATATTTAAAAATAAATAAACCTAGTTACATATATCGAAAGACTTAGTTTTGCTTTAAATTCTAACTGAATTTGGTCTTGGTGACATCACTAATATACTGTGACTAACATAATTATTAACTAGATACAAAATACAGCTTAAATATAATCTTCAGAATCAATACGATAAAACAAGCAAAATGATTCCACCATCAACCCTTCCATGGAACTGATACAAGAAAATAAAGAAAAACCCACTCTATAGAGCAAAAGTTAAATGTCGAGATGGCAGCAAAAGTTTGTAAGTTGCTCTCACAACAGATGTTCCGTTCTTTATATACTCTCAGTTGTGGAAGTTAGGAAAGTTGGTAGCTCCGAGATCGTGAGATGAATTGAATGAATTTTATTTATATTCGATAAATCCTATTTTTGAATATTTTCCGCTTGTAGATGGCAAATGGTTTATTAATTTCTTAAGTTTTTGATTTAGTTTAGATTGATTGATTGCAAAAGTTTAAGAATAAAAAACCCCATGAGACAGGAAGTGGTACAATCTTTTTGACTTCCGCCGAAGGAAAATCGTGATGCGGTCGTGGTGCGGTGACTAATTAATTATTTGCCTTTGCTCCCTCTGCTAACAAGACAAAAAACGGACGTTAAGCTCCGCTATTAACGCGCAAATCATTTCAAAATTTGAGTGAAAGATAAAAACAGTGTCTCGGCACTGGATCCCCTTTTCGAGGATACAATACGACGCTATAAAAAGTAATAAGTCGCTTCTTTAATTACCTAAAATGCAGTTAAAACATTTTTAACTGAGTTTTGAATACACATCGACAAACCTATTATAATAAATGTTAAGTAAACGGATAACCCTTAAAAATAGGAATTAAAAAGAATAACCGTCAAACATCATACACATTTTGTGGGGTAAATCTCTGCTTGCCTAGAAATAAATAACTCTGCTCTTTACTCCCTTCTAGGTACCATAATAAATAATATCACTCATTTATTTCCTAATTTATATCTCATCTACCCATAATACTAAAACCTAGTATACGAAAAGAAAAACAAAGCAGTCACCACCAGCGCTCTACCAAAAACCAAATACATAGAGCCAAATCCGTAAATTAAACAAAACTACCAACCAAAGTTTTATCAACCGTCAATTCCAAACAAAACGATCAATTAGGCATGCACTTGTTTGAGTAGAGTTGACAATAAATGAAGGTGCTCGCTAGTCGCTGGTGCAGTTCATACGAACACGAATGTAGAGACGAGACGGCATTACGTACGTAGAGACGTGGACTTGGAGTTAGGGGGTGTGGATGTGGTATTACCATTTTTGCTTGTCATTTTTCAACTTAAGAAGAGAATATAGTGATACGTCTCACCGTTTATTTATATGTTTGCTTGTGTTTTAGTAAGAACTGGTTTGTTATATTTGTTTTTGGCAGTAAGAATAATAGCAACTATTATTTTTGTTCAGAAGGAGCGATTTGCCTATGGAGATAAAAAAGTACCTTCGTTTTCAATGATCTAGGTTAAATATATATTCAGACAAATATTTAAATATATTTGTAAGGTGTTATTTTACACTTTTATAGGAACGTATAAAAATATGAACGTAGAGGGAATTGAACCCGTCAGAATTGGAAACCGTCAGAGCACTCTGACCACTAAGCCATACGATTTCATCAAGCTACGTCGAAATTCGTTTTTCTAATAAAAATCTAAAACTACAATAAACCTAAGCTCCAGACATACCCTTACACCTTCCCGCTAATACCCCCAGGAACATCCACACAATCATACACCACACACCCGCGACACTAGTCACTCCCCCTCCCACTCCCCCCAATTAATTACTCAGACCGTTCCGTCGATTTAACTTGTAAACAAGTACACTCTAGTTGCCATCGCTCATGCTGTTTATTAATATTGCTAGTAACTTTCCATACAGTGATTGTTATTGAATGCTCTAGACTGGCTCTACATTTCCATTCGAAATGTTGTGTTTGTGTTTTTGTGTGTGTTGTATTGAATTTGATTTTGTGAATAGATTATATATGAAAGAACAAATTCGAGAGGATCAACTCAATGGTTGTAAATACAATAACTATTCGGTGGAATGATGAAACTAATTTATATCATTACGCGCTCTGGTAGTTCTAGCGGCGTTGTATTCCACAACTCAACATACAATGTCTCGGAAATTTCGTGGGGACTGGAATGTTTTAACAATATTTTTATTAGCGTCATGCTATATCTAGCACAGGGGGTAGGCATAGGGAACCTAGTGCTAAAACATTCCGTTCCCCACTTTCCGCTGAATTCTGAAATCATTACATAATGAGTGACAGTACTTAAAGCCGCGCTTTTCCTCAAATATATCAAAATATGAAATATTCTATTTACTCGAATGAAAATTTAATAAAAAAAAAATAAAACAAGAAAAGAATTTAATTTAACACCGTTCATCATGGATTCTTTAATAAAAAATGCACGTCGAGTCGCTTCTATTTGGTAACTACAAGAAGTACTCCGTCAGTGACGGTGTAGCCAAGTCGTTTAATTTTCCCTAACGGGCCATAAAGTCTCTGCATCCATAATATATTACGTTAAATACTTCGCTCTTATAAAACCGGGTGCTGGTGGAATAAAACTATTTTTATATGTTGTACGGTCTGTAAAGGTGACGGTTGTGAGTTCGATTCTTATACTTATCTTATTTTACAATAATTATTTGTAATTTTAGATATTTAGTTTAGATACTTCCGTTTCACACTTTACGCAGAATTGCGAATAAATGTAAATATAAAATTTCCCGAGTGGAAATTGAAACCACAATCATTCGCGTTTCGAGTCGCATGTTAGTCGCCCCTGCGCCACGAGTGGCCTCACATTATTGATTGTATCAAAACTAATGATAGCTTTTTCACTAATATTGAATCATTCGAACAATTGTGTTTCGTAGAAGCATTCGGTTCTATATGTGTCATATTATTGTTAAAAAATTTAAAACTCGTCAAATATTCTGTGAAATTTATGACGACATGGTATTTGAATACATTACTATATAGTAATTATCTTTTTTTTTATTTTAGTATGTAATTTTTTTCATGGAACTTTAGTTGGAGAATGCATTCATATGTATTACAAGCCCTCATGGTACAGTGAAATAATGTTTGATTTTAATTGTGACGATTGTGGATTCGATGCCTCTCGGCAAAATTTAATGTTTGCATTTCCCCATTTATAAGTTACCACTGTATAAATAAGTTTACTACAACAAGCCACTCTCTTAGAAATGTTTTAAAGTTGGGCAGAAAATGGAGAACGGAATGTCTTGACACCTAGTTTAATCAGAAAACTGAAAAAAAAATCTACTCGAACTCTATATTTTTTATATACAATAGATACTTAAATAACAATTATACCTATACTATTTATCTGCAACATCCAACCACCGGAATGGTGGTCTCTCCAAGCTAATTGAAGACAACATCAACAAATCTTCTGAACTGCTTGCACTAACGAATGGAGGTAGTTCTAATACAATTAATACTATATAAAGCTTAGGATGCACTTTAAATCGGTTAAGGGGCTAATGGACGGCGCATTGAAATAGATTTAAAATGTAAAGCTAAAAAGATTTGTGTATATTTTATGAGGGTAGTTGAATCCTTTTTAATCTAGCTTTTCCTTGTTTCTAGCGTTTTTATTTCTGTTTTTTTTTGTACCGTTGTAAGTATTTGGAGGCCAGTCATGTCGCAGGGGCACAAGGGTGCGACTGTAGGCGTAACAGATTATAGGTTCGATTCCCAATCGTGGGCATAAAAATTTTTGATCGCTCTGGTAACAACGCAAAATGCAACGTTGAAATCTGCCACCCAACACGCAATGCCTCCGAAATTCGACGGAAAGTGGATACCGAAAGTGTCTTAATGGGAATGGAATATTTTAACATTCGGTTCGTAGGCTCCTTCTGCCTACCCTAATGAAAAAAATACTGTATGATTTTTTTGAGGTTGAAGTTTAAATTGTGTTTGATATGGTAGTTAGTTAAAAAATTAAGTCATACGAGTATAACTCTAATCAGAACATCTAATTAATACACACACACACTTCTCTCCATTTTGTGAAAAAATAGCGAACTGACAACCATCGCTACTATGCTACAATGGCATCTAGTATGTATAAAAAAGACGCAAGCCTTTTTTCCTGCACAGCATCGAGAAGCTAATGAAAAAATCTGTAGATTTAAAAAAATCCCTAGATTGATAATCGAACCTATAACCCGATGGTTGCTTCAGCCAGGTGCTTTTCCACTGTAACACGACGGCCTCATCTAGTATAATACAATATTTATATAAATAAATATTTCTTATAAGCACAAAACAAGAAAAACACGTTGCAACTTCAACAAAAGCTACTTCAGCAGAAATTGAAAACGTAACTTCCCGAGATACTTTAATCCACTTCGAGAGCAACAAATTAGTGTAACTTAAATTAGGGAATTTGAAAGGACGACGATTTATGATTGGATTCCTACTTTTGGCTGAGATATTACAACTCGGGATGACGGAGTGCTATGACATCTTTAGTAGTATGGGGTTCGAATATATGATATCGGAATTGATTTTTTCTTTCGATATCTATTGCTTATAGGCTTTCTTAAACAGTCACCAATTGTCGCC
>HE671001.1:30251-42713 GCA_000313835.2 Heliconius melpomene melpomene
ATATTTAACATTTAAGTTCCTCGAGAGAGAATCGAACTCACAACCTGTCACGTTTACACTCAATAGTTACTGAGATTAGTACATCAAACCAAACAAACTCTCCGTCATATTAGTATAGACTCGACTTGACTTGCTGGTACACTAGCGGGTGAATGAGTATTAAATGTAGTATAGTAGTATTTAACAAAATGCTAGCTAATAAAGCTATATAGGTACGTATTAGAGAGAGCGCTACCTCACAAATTAATCAAAGAGAAATATTCATGTCGACACATACCATGAAATGATAATGAACTCATATTGGTGGTGGTGTTAAGTGGTGGGTGGTAGCGATTGTTTTTGTTTTTTTTTTATAATGAAGATGAATGGTTTTAAAAATATTTGTCAATTACCTAAGTATATGTATGATAAAAATTATACTATTTAAATAATTTGCACTTATCCAAATTGTAAAGACAAATAAATATCTTACTGCTTAATTAAATAATAGAAAAAAAAGAGTGTCGCTAAATTATATGGAAAGTGAAAACTGTAGTATATTACCACTAGAAAAATTAAGAAAAAATAAAAAAAAAACTGAAATATCTCTTGAAATAAAAAAAAAAAAACTTAAATAAACGTAGATAATTTATTTCTTGAACAAGTTAACTCGCTTTAAATCGAATCTTAGACCAAACGTCCCTCAGCTTAGATACGGGACGCGTAAAACAATACGGTTTATAACAGAATGCCTTTGTCTTTGCTAACAATTAGTATAGAGGATTGCTTTTGACCCATTCTGATCTAATAAATGTATGTATGGGACATTAATTCACGTCAAAATTACTGCGAAATGAGCAGTGCTCGTGATATAATATTAGGTTGCGTTTACGTGAATTATAATAATGTATAATTCTGCGTTTACTCAAGGTTGATAGGAACCTAGGAACCTTGTGTTAAGACGTAATGTACTCATTAAGACGCTTCCGTTCCCCACTTCCCGCTGAATTTTGGAGGCATTGCGTGTTGAGTGGTGGAACTCCAAGCCGCACTTTGCTTCGTTGTCAGAGGAAGAAAATGAAAATATTGTTAAATATTTCATTTTCTCGAGTGAGAATCAAACCCCCATCCTGTCGCCTTTACAATCAAACGTTGATATCATTGCTCCACTATTGGCCTCTTTTATTAAATACCCTAATATTTAATAAATTTAAAACATTGTAATAATAACACTACTTTTTACCCCCGGCTTCGCCAGCGCGAGCCGCTGTTTATGGGATATCTTTGATTATTACTCGGCGCGTATTAATGATGAGTTCCTGAGATTAGCGCGTTCAACCTAACAAACTCTCCAGCCCTATAATATTAGTATAGATTATAAATTTAATCAAAAACATTCAATTGCAAATTCACTTTGTAACATTAAATAATATATATTGCTGTTACTCCCAAATGATTAAGAACTGACATTATGAAGGCTCAAGATCCACATCAAACGTACAGCGTATAACGTACGCCGTTTAAAGATTTAGACACGTATACGTTCACGTAGATAATCACGTAAATTACCTTGTCATACTTCCTTCAAAGATTTACTTTGATTATGTTGTGACAGATTCTCAACAAGGTTCCCGCTCTCTTGAGATGGTTTCAACAATTGAGTGAGACTATCATACCTGCATACTATAGGGTAACAGAGAGCAATTTACCTCACTGCGTATTGTTCAAGGTGTGAGATTCCTCTCTGGAGCCTTAGCCTGCCTGGATATTTCGGCGGAGAATTGGAACGGAAGTAACTTAAGGGTAACGGAGTATCTTAACAGTAGGTTCCCTCTGTCTATCCTGCTGCGGGACACAGCCTGAACCCACAACCGACGCTTCCACACTCCACACAATCTTGGCACACATCAAATTGATATCTTATATTAATAAACTGCACCATTATTACAATTTCCACGCTAACCAGACCCTCACACCAGACCCGCCCCGTCACATCCAGAGCACAGTACACGTTTAATTAACAATCCCGTAATACTTACGCAAACTTGACAGCGCGCATTAGTTCTAACAGTTCCTAAATTCAAGTTGGGCTAATTGAAAATAGCTGTCACGAGACACCTGATGTGCATTGTGCATCCTGTTCTGTGCATTTCTGGAGCGATTCGTTCGTTTAATTCTGTTGTGTATATGTGTGTGTATGTGTGTGTATAATATGATACAAGTAGTTATATCGCTTTACAGGTCGATGTCTGAAAATGGATTGAATAGAAAATGGGGAATTGACGGTCCTACCACTAGGTTCCCTCTATGTGTGTGTCCAAAGTTCCATTAGCTATATTCTAATTTCATAATCAGACCAGTTCGATGGTACCATAATATTGTATTGTCATCTAATTTTGAGGACTATTAGTCTAATATGTAGTTAAGACAATATGCCTACTCTCTAACTCGACCTAATAAAAGCGTGTTAAAAATTCATAATTTACCCAAAAAAAAAACCTAGCAATAGCAATATTTACTTAAACAAAATATAAATATCTATCACAATTTTCTACGCTTGTGTTGAATTAAATCGATTTCAACCCCCCCTATTTGCCCTCTGTCCTCTACAATGTTTAGACAAGATAACTAGGGGCTACATTTCGTGTATCAATATTATATTTATATTTAACTGCATAAGTGTATGTGTGGTTATAAGGGTTAGTTTATTGAAAAACTGGGTCTTTTTTGTTTTACTTGGTTCCCAGGAGACGGGGGGTTCAAATCCTTAAAAACAAACTAATTAACGTACTTTTCTTTTCTAAATGTGGAAAAACGGATTGACGTAGGTTCGATTCTTACTCGAAAGATTTTTTAATGTTTATTTTTGTCCAACTAAACCAACCACAGTGTTAATTGCTATATTTTTTTCAACATCTAAGTAGAAGAATCTCGTGTCCATTTATGGCCCTAAATTAAGGAAACTGAACAAGCATTATTATAATAATACTTATATGTATCTTTGTTTGAAAATTATTTCAATCGTCTTAAAATATTTTTTATATCTTCACGCTCATAGCAAGTTAGGCAAAGGAAACCTGGGAACCTAGTGGTTGAGACACTCCGTTGACACTAAGACACTTCCGCATTCTGGAAGCTTTGCGTGTTGAGTAACGGAACTCATCACCTCGCCTTACCTAGTTACTAGAGCTAGCCACAATTTTAAATATTTAATTTTCTCGGGTTGGATTTGAACCTATTGCGTTTTGCGACTTTGTGACTGGTTTCTAATAACATAAATATAATATAGTAACTTAATCCTTCCAATGGTTAAATACATAATATATATTTTAGAATAGATCAAGTTTTATAGCCTAAGGTCATAATATCGGAATTCTATTAGTGAAAGTTCCACGACGCTACCCTTCAAACATTTTGATTTAAATTTTAAACTTTGTCTTCTATATAAGTTTAGTTTGGAAATTTCATATGAATTAATTGAATTTAGTAAAATATTTAACTAATAACAACTATATTTTTGTGTGTTTATATGTAGACACGCTCATAACTTTTGCTTTAAAAAAGGCAAGAGATGACTGACTAATATGGGAGCTAAAATCTAGTTAAGTGTACAATATTAAATGTCAACTTTACTATATTTTTGATTATTTGAAAGATTTTTTAATTTTTTGTATCATAAATATATATTTTTATAATTTCTTCCTGTATTCCACATATAAGCAGAGAGAACCTAGTATTAAGACATATTGCGTGGGGGAACTGGACGACGCGCGATGTCTCGTTACCAGACAAGAGAAAACATAAATAATAATGGGAATCGAATTCACAACCGTTGCGTCAGTCAGAGACTGATCTACTACATGGTGCTATTTTTTTATTTATTATTTATTTATTTTATAACCCTCATCTACCTTACTATATAACGCGAAACTAAAAAAAAAAGAAAAGCAACTGGAAAGTATAGAGTTTGCTACCAAAATACTGGTTTCGAATCAATGATGAAATCTTAAGGGATCTCTTAAGTAAACACTCGGAGCGCAGGGTTAGTTGTGTTATTGGCAGAATGTTTACATTATACTCGAATCCGATTAGATAAATAAGAAGCTAGTAATGTTGATATTGTATGGAGTATGGGTATGGAAGGAGTTCACAAAAAAAGAAAGTACGAAGAAAGATTATGAGTTTAGGCTATACCTTGATATTTCTTTTTAGCTTCATGCTGTATACCGCACAGAGCAGCAGACAACAGCATCAGGTAGACATAGGAGAGAAACTGGGAATCTAAAAATTTGTGTTAGGACACTCCGTTCCCATTAAAATACTTCCGTTCTTCACTTTTCGCTGAATTTTGGAGGCATTGTATGTTTAAGTAGTGGATCTCAATACTGCGCTTAAGCTCGTGCCGGGAAATGAAAATATTACATATCATAGGACAAGAACTTATGATAAATATAATATATTAAATATGTTAAGTAAGGCACACCCAAATTGAACATAAATATGATTATTCATCTTTTACCGATTATTTCATCACAAACTTTCATAGGATGAAAACCTACTAGTCAAACCCTACCACAAACTAATACTTAACTAGAAACTAAACGTGAATTTGTGTATTTTTCCATACAAACGACACGACCATATTGATTTATGGTGCGTGTAAATTTAGGGACTATTAAAAGTAAATCAAAGTGGGCTATAAATCGTCAAAGCATGAGGGCGTCCAATTTAGCAAGACCTCTCCGGAATCGTTCGTAAAAGCGTTTTCAGCTTAATGTTTTGACTGCGAAGTGGCTCGAGGGACCATTTTAAAATGGCCACGAATCGGAATAACCGTCACGTGGTTTCACATAGTCGAGGAGAACTCAATATTTGGTGCAAGCTTTGTAATCTACGACTGAAGTGGTCATATACCGCAAATGGTAATAAAATGTTTATGAATATGAGCATATGTTTTTTTAACTGTATTGTTGAGGCCGAAGGGCATAGTCGTGTAACTGTAAACATTAGTTGTGGGTTCAATTCGAAATCGAGAAAATTTAATATTTTAATTTCTTTGATTTAATGGCGTTAAGTTCCACCATTCAACACGCAATGCCTCCAGAATTCGGCGAAAAATGGGGAAAGGAGTGTCTTAACACTAGGTTCCCTCTTCCTACCCTGCCGTGCTGCGCTGTGCGGGAAACTGATTTAATTTTTGATTTTGACTATAGTAATAAGTCAGTTCTGTAAAGATAAATATAGATTAAAAATGAATTTTACATTTATTAGTCCATAACTTAGTGTTATTAACAAATACTTTATTTAAAAGAAAATCATAATTATGGAAATTATTATATTAAATAATAAAAAGTAAGTGATGCCATAAAGCTTCATTATTAAATAAAAAGCTCGATCGACGGGCATGCTATAGATTACTTACAGTCGTATTAAAAATGTGGGTTGAAAATGTAAATTAATGGTTCCTTACCTTTTTATAAATACTTTTTTTGTGCTTCACGCTATAAGAAGCCAGATTGAACGTTGAGACACTGTTGAAGTGTTAAGACACTCTGTTTCTTACTTTACGTACAATTTTTGAATGCTGGAACTGAACGCCGTTTTATCTTAATAACAGAGCAAAGAAGTGAAAATAATTTATTAACCCGAGTGGAAATCGAAGCCATAGTCGTCACGCTTACAGTCAGTCACGATGACGTCTATGTAATTTTCTTTTGTGAACTACGAAGAAGTAGTCACATTCGCGTGTAGAAAAAAATTTACAGAAAAAAGTTACAGTTAAGTTAAGTTATTCTCTTTATGCTTCTCTATCGTATTTTGTAACATTATAGTGTGAACTTACTTACTTACTTACTACTTCTTTTGTTGCTGTTTTAGGCTTTAAATCATAACAAACCAACCAACAAACAAACATATAGACAGTCTTACTTTCTCATTTATAAACATTTCATTGCGCAACCCCAAAAATTACATAGCAATTTACCTAATATGAGTATAATTATTGTCTACTGTTAGATTAATGCTTTAACATCACGTGTCGATTCTTCATAGTTTTCCCACAAGCATAATAGTCTACCCTTAAATAAGGGTAAGCAAAGTTACCAGTGTAAATTGAACTGGGCTTAAAAATATGTTTAAGGCTATAAGAGGTCAGTTAAAAATGGTTCGTATGTAATATAATTCTTATTTAATGTAAAATTTTTATATTGCGTATTTTTTGTGTAATTCTTATCATACTGAAATGGTATTTAATTTGTTCTACACGAACGAAGTCGCAGTAAAAACCTAGTCACAAGTAAAATTATCCAATTAACCAAATCAAACGTGTCCTATAAAATGAATATAAACATTCGTTTGATATGTTTATAAACACAGAAGTTTATTATAACGTTCTATTAATAGATCGTTCATTGCTGAAACTGCGTAGATGAGTTTAACTATAAAAGAAATAAAAGTCGATTGAATGTCACTTTAGTAAGTTATAAACTTGTCTTGAGTATTTTAACACTAGACTCCCAGGTTCCCTCTACATATTCTGCTATGTGCGCTATTCAGGACAGCAGCTTTACGCATAGCAGAGTACACAGAAGGTGCCTAGTCACTCTCTTCTCTGCTTCTCATTTTCCGCTTTTTCGTGATAGAGCATTGAGTGACGTAACTCAACGCCGTGCTTCATCTACCATAACTAAAATCAAACAAATCGAGTACTTAAAGTAAGGGCCAAATTGAAGTAAAGTTTCATCGCACTTCGCGTTTCAATATATTGATAATTTTAACAACAATAAGCCATTGTTCCTATGATTAATTTAAGTTTTTGCGTCGCAATCCACATGTTTTTATGTTTAATATAAATTATTATGAAGCATTTGTGAAACATATGTGTATTTACATTATGCATAGATGTAGTGAGGCTGTCTGACTATAAGCACGACGGTTGTAGGTTCTATTCCCACTACGGAGAATTATTCTCCCCCTCTCTCTCTTCGTTCTGGTAACGACAAATGGAACGGAATAAAAAAATGAACGCTGAGTCACGCTGTTTCATATAAATAGCAGGATAGGCAGAGGAGGGAACCTGGAAAACTAATATTAAGTCACTTCGTATCCAATAAGACACTTCCGTTCCCCACATTCTTCATGCCACTCTTTGCTATGTCACCAAAGCGAAGAAATGAAAAAAAACATGGTTTTTCATTCGCCAGCCGAAAAACAACCGCCAGGTTTACAGGCGTTCCTGCGCCATGACGGCCTCAACGCTGCATTTAGTAATATGAACAGAGAGGCGCCAAGTGGAAATGGAACTCACAACCATCACGTGCATAATCAGAGGTGCCGCTGCGCCATAACGGTCCTAATTCTTGCACATAACATTCTGTATCCCCACCACGTATATTATTCATAATACCTAAATGAAAAGCTTACACTAATGATTTCGGGGATCCACTCGGTTTAGAAATAGAAAAGAATTAATTATCTTTGATAAAAGCTGAGGGTGTGGACGATAATTAATTTGGCTCTACACCAAAAAGGCAGGGCAAGGGCTTCACGTCAAATAAAATGACACGTTTAACTCAGCTAAGTATAATGAAAATACTTTCTGAGTGAAAGGAGTTTCGTTTTATCCTTTATCCCGCATATAGCAGGATATGTAGAGGAACGTAGTGTTAAGATATTTTGCTATATATTCAAATTCAAATTACAGATCTTAACACTGGGCTCCCAGGTTCCTTCAGAGCAGAATAGGTATTCTGCTATCTAAGAAGTAAAAAAAATATTACTATTTGTCTTCCATGAAAGCAGAAAAAGAAAAATATCTAAATATCGATAATTGGCCCATAACATGAAAATACTGGCTCTAGGCTGCCAATGCTACTATCATTGTGCCGAGGGTCGTTTCAGTTAAGGGCTTAATAGCGAAAGGCCCCGAACAATATCTCAAGAGATTATCGCTCAGCTTCGATCAATAAACTAGATGCAGGAAGCAGTATTGCTTGAAACGGCGGGTACTGTCAGGCCGATAGCCCGGAACCTCGTCCCATCATCCGAAGAGGTCTTTTTTAAATATTTACCTAATGTAGTAAGTTATATGATAATAATATCGTAGTGGTGCTGTAGCACATAGTATTGAAAGAGGGAACCTGGGAACCGTTGGACACGTTGCCAGAGCCAGTGGTAGTCGAACCCACAAACTGTCGCGATACTAGTCATATGCAGAGGCACGACCCCACAACTGACCTCCTGAATGCTTAAACATTAATTCGCAATGTATTTAAAACAAATCTCTCCGTATAAAATCCGGAGAATATCTCAACACTAACTCTCTGCCCACCAAACGCAAGCAAGCCAAGTAAAAATAACTCAAAAAAAAAAAAACAATCGTTTCGCATCTCCCAAACAAACTAAGCCCTGTACAGTACAGACCTTACCAAGGCTTGCGTGTAAAAATCCCCGTTGATCGGATTAGGTGAGATTTCGTAGGCAGTGTTTTTGTGTTTGTTTTCTCTTCCCTTTTTTTTGTATTTCATTTTATTTTCACGAACATTGAACAAGCTTAGCCGAAAGTAGATTAGCGATAAATGTGTTTCGAATTGAATTCTATTTTCGTAGAAGTTTTTAAATGGTTGGAAATGTATGGTGCGCCAGTGGTGGTTGTAGATTCGATTCCCATGCGAGGAGTACGTAGTATTTTAATAAAATTTAATATTTTCAATTTCTCGCTTTGGTAACGAAGCAAAGCACGGCGTTGAATTTTTCCACTCAATATGTAATGCCTACAGAAATCAGCATGAAAGGTCTTAATGAAAATGGAACGAAATTACGTAACTCAGGGTTCCCTCTACCTACTCTGCCATACGCGGGATACAGCGTGAAAAATAATAATAATAAAATATAATCAAGCTTCTTAATGTCTTTTCCTCTAAAATTGGACGAAAGAACATAAATTGCTTGAAATTATGAGTCATTTAAGTTTGACCTGAACTGAAACGGTCTAGAGCAACGGCTAAGCCTAATTTTATTATTACCTGTAAATTACTACACCGAGCTTAAGATATAAGCGATGGGCTTATAATTTATTTTATTTCTTTTTAGCTTCACGAAGCAGATGGAAACCTCCCCAGGTTTGGTTGATGGTTTACCCCACCCAGTGCTAGGACACTCCGTTCCCATTAAAAGACACATTACACAAAGAGACAGAGTATCTTAACGATAGGTTCCCAGGTTCCCTCTGCTTACCCTGCTATGTATATCGTGAAGCTACAAAAACTAACTTCAATTCAACGCTACATCTCTTATCTCACAGTATACCGGTACACCAGCTGTATTCGCTTATCGTCACGTCTCATATGAAAAGTTATCAACAGTTTCTATGTATGTAGGTCACATATACTATTACTACTGCCACTGATAACTAATTACGTGTAAATGGTACACTGTATAATTCTAATGGTAGTGGGTTTGATTCTTGATTGAGATAAAAATAAAGACTGTTAATTTGATGATTGGTAGTACAAATCTTATTTAATGTGATTTTTTGTTTATTTTTTGGTAGCTTAACGCTTTGTCCCGTATGTATCAAAATACTGCCATAGCATTACATTGTCTCTGTTATGACAGAGATAACGTAATATTAAGTAAAATTATCCATTTTTGAAATATTGTGTCTTGTGCAGAATCCAAGGGGAATATGGAAGTGTCTTACCACATCCAGGTTTACTCTGTCTACCCTGCTAAATGCGGGATTAAGCGTAAAGCTAAAAAAAAGAACATTAAATTAATATAATAAACATAACATACTTTTGTCTAAAGTAACATTCACGTTGCTATGGCAACGCGCGCTGTACGCATCAATTAGTTCTCTGCTCAAACACTATATGCGTCTGTACCAGTAGATAACAATAGATTATAATAACAATAGGCTAATTGACCAGAGCCCAGGTGTACTGCAGGCGTCACAGCTGAATCACACTGACCACTTAGCTTGCGTAAGTAATGCGTAATATTGATTATTATTGGTGGTCTAATATCTTTTCAATTATTGTTCAGACACTCCGTTTTATTATCGTTTGACTGTAGGCGGTTGTGAGTTTGATTCTCATTGGGGGAATGATTTTATTTAGTTTATTTTCATTTTCCTGTTCTCTGGTCTCTGGTGTACAAAGCGCTGCTTTGAGATCCGCTGCTCACAAGAGAAGATTTTTCGAAATGATGCGAAAGGTGGGCAAAAGAGTGTCTTAGCACTAAGTTCTCTCCGTCTATTCTATAATGTCGAAAAAATTGTGAAGCTGTTATTTAGTTTTAAAGACACTCGAAATCAAGGCATGCATGTTGAGCAGTGAAACCCAACGCCGTATATTTTGACCAGATTAGAGAAATTAAAATATAGTAAATATTATTCCCTCAAGTGGTTTCGAACTTACTACTACTACATAAAATTCAATTATTTCAAAAAACCACGTATTCTCCAAAAGATTTCAACAAAAAATCGCCGCACAAAAAATATGACTATCCTTCACTGACACTAAACGAAAATTCACTTTAAAAAATATGTCGACTAAAAATCCAACGTTATCAACTTTCCACCTCGAAATCATATCGGAATATATTAAGCGCGTTTAAGTCTAGTCAGTTCGATCTGGAGTTATCGAGTTATTGGGGACGGACGGACAGAATGGACACTAATGTTGTTAGCATTTTTGAATATTAAACGGGGATTTTTGGACTAGGATTTGGATTAGATTTTTGGTATTACTTTGATAAAAAATTTTTTTAATCGCGGAGGTTGAATTCAGCGTATAGCAGGGTAGGCAGATGAATGTTTGTGTTAGGACCATCTCTCTCTCCATTCTCTACTTTCCGGCCAAATTTCGAGACATTGTGTGTTTTAGTGATGGAACTCAAAGAAGTTATTCGCTTGTTACCAAAACGTGAAAACGAAGACAATTCATTCCGTTGAGCGGGAATCCACCCACTACAATACACTACAAAAATCTTTATTCTTGAAAATAAATCAATTATTCCATACTTGTTTCGATAACGTATAATAATTCTGAACGTAGCGGGATTTGAACCCACGCCACAAGTAAACCAACCAAGCATTCTGCCTACAGCTACGTAGAAATTAATATATGTATACTTATTTACAATTTATTTTTGTTGTTTTGTTGTTAATTTCTGAAGGAAGATTTTCACAAATTTCCGCTAATTTTATCATATTTTGCTGTTTATTTATATTACATTTTTAACAATTTTGTTATGTTTTTAAATCGAATCTAAACAAATAAACTTTCAAAATTTAATACAAAAAATCGTTTAATTTAAGTAACTTCCACTGAACTACTACAGGCTTAAATTTACGTGCAGATAATAATGGTAATAGGGAGTTTTAATTCAAACCTAAATAGCACAGGAGCTCCGAAGTTCCGCTTTGTTTACTTTATAGTTTGACAGATTAGATACATATTAATTTATTTTCTTTACAAAATTAAATGTGGTTAATTTGAACTGTCGGTATTTTCACGCACATTGATTTTTGAAAATACAGAGTGATAAACTTCTCTATTCCATAAGCGATACTTTATCGTAAGCTCATCTAAGTTCTCCCCTTGCTTTTCTACTTCAAACAAAGCTAGCAGCCTTCTTCATTTCATCGGTTCTAGGAGATGGAGATCGCCACTCATGGACTTGTCTGCTCCAAAGGCTGTCGGTACTTCTGCGCATTTATATTTCCTTGGCTTTAAGCTTATCAATTTGGTCAGTAATTGTAGTAACAGTTTCATCCAATACCTCATTGTATCTCAAATCAATAAGGAACTGCTGCAATGCGTTTAATATTGCTTAGGTTTCGATGGAGTCGAAGACTTTTCAATAGTTAGATTCATCAGATCTCTGGAGAACAGATTGTAGAACGGAAGTGACACGTCACTGTTGTTACATAGTACGTTATCAAATAAAGCCGTTGTTTCTTTCGGCAGGTAGCCTGTCGCATCCTAGGGATTGGAACCGAAACTGGATCCGAACCGAGTAGAATGGGAACCGAAGTGTCTTAACACTAAGTTTCGTTTGCCTACCCTGCTGTGTGCGGGATACAGCGTGAAGCTCAACTACCCTAACACTTCCTACATTTTACATTTAAAAAAAATATCTACCATTTTAATTATACAAACAACACGAACGTCACTCAAGTAATAAGTGAAATCGTGTGATTTTAATATAGCGAGAGCTGTACAGAATTAAATGAAATTGCTCAGCGTCGACGCGATTTGCATATTTTTGGCCGACGGCGGATCGTTATTAGTCCAGTGTACATTAAACAATTGAAATGTTTAAAATGTTACTATATTTTTTTATACGTTGTCTGTAAATGTTAATTTAGATATTGTGCGGTGGATTGTGGAACTAAACGCCGTGCAGCTAGCCTATATAAAAAATATAGACGCGGCTGTCCTAGTTGCAAATAAAATTAATATTGTACATAGAAGCGTT